>JAOEHI010000018.1:5140851-5159751 GCA_025447815.1 Percopsis transmontana | reverse complement strand
TGGACGGTCACCTTAATGAGGTATCGGAAGTTATTTTATTATCCTTATTAGTAGTAGTAGTAGTAGTAGTAGTAGTACTAATAGTAGTAGAATTGCCTTGTGGAAATTACATTTCCTCGTGGAAATTACATTTCCTCGTTGATTTAGTGGTATGATTAGAATATGGTGGAGTCAATATCTTTTCAAATATTCCAATGGAATATGATGAATAATATGATGATTATATGATCCACCAAAAAATGTAATGTCTGTAAATATTAATAATGCCTGTTTGTAGAATTGGGATGGTTACTCATCTGGATGGTTACATCATCTGCCCCTAATGGCACTCTGGCCTACCAGTTATTCTAAGTATAACTAGTATATATGACACAAGAAGTTAAATCTCTCCTGCTCCTGAACTCCTGAACATTATTGCTTTCTCTACTCTGGGAGTTCCCACTGTAATTACCACGGCTATTGCAAATTAAGAAAAAATTTGTAGATGTGTTGTATATAGCTGTGGGCGAGGTTTAGTCAGGGCCGCTAACACTTGGGGTTTCAGTTCAGTACTGTCCTTTCTCATATCCCATAATGTCTAACCTGCAATCTATTTATAGGATTTGCAGCTCTTTTACCATTTAACCACCTGATCAAAATGTTCTATTTATTGTACTATTTCTGTTCTCATGCAGGTCACAACATTTTAAAGAGTGTATCAACTTTATCCATGAATGCCGTCTGAATGGTGGCTCTTGTCTGGTTCATTGGTACGTTTTCAGCACAGAAGCAACACCCATCTCTCACTATCACAATGGATGGGCAAACTAATATCCATTGCCGACTTTGAAGCTCCTGGAACCATACACAGGTTGTTTGTGTTCATTTGACTGATCAGACCATTTTAGGGTGCGTACAAGCTCTGCTTGTACGCATTTCCTGACAACAAAACTTGACTCCTATGTGAGTTTGGTTGTCATGTTAAGGTTGCCATCAGCAGATGGGCAGTTGAAGTTGGGCAGCATAGCTCTGCCCAACTTCAACGCAAGGACGCCTCTCAACAAAATCTTTGTGACTTGAACTGGAACTAAATTGAAATGAAATCCGTTGTCCTGCTCTCTATATTGCCTATAATGTTTAACCTAAACTTGAGCAGTGGTTCTAAGCGGTGTACTTCCTGTTCCTGTAGCCTGGCTGGTGTGTCCCGCAGCACCACCATGGTGGTTGCATACCTGATGACAGTCACACACTACAGCTGGGAGGAGTGTCTGTTTGCTGTCAAGGCTGTACGCTCATTTGTCGGCCCCAACGCTGGCTTTCAGCAGCAGTTGCAGGACTACCAAATGACACAAGTCTCAGAGGTACACACAACATGATGAAGGCCTATGCACACACGTGTAAATACACATCCAATCATACACAGTCATCAGTCAAATGTTTAGACACGCCCACTCATTCAAGGGTCTTTCTTTATTTGTACTATTTTCTACAACAGAGCCATAAAATAACACATGGAATTATGTTGTAACCAAAAAAGTGTTAAACAAATCTTAATTGTATCATATTTTAGATTCTTCAAAGTTGCCTTGATGTCAGTTTTGCACCCTCTTGGATTCTCTCAACAGTGTTACAGGAGTCCCAACGCTGAGAACTTGAAGTTCTTGAAAATTTTCAGATTAACTGACTTTCATGTCTTAAAGTAATGATTGACCGTCATTTGACTTTCCTTAGTTAAGATGATAGCAACCCTATCTTGTCATAACAACACAACTGATTGTCTCAAATGCATTAAGATGGAAAGATCTTCCACAAATTAACTTTTAACAAGGCTATTAACAACTATTAACTGTAAAGCTGGTTGAGAGAAAGCCATAAGCAAAGCTTTCATCAAGGCAAAGAGTGGCTAATTTTTTGATTTAAGAATCTAAAACATATTATATAGATATACTGTATATACACACTACTGTTCAAAAGTTTGGAATAAAAGGGGAAATGTTTCTAAAGAAAATTATATATTTCAATGGAAATAACATTAAACTGATCAGAAATAAAGTCTAGACATTGTTATTTTTTTATAAATATCTATTATAGCTGGAAACAACAGATTTTATGGAATATCTACATTGGTGTACAAAGGCCCATTTTCAGCCACCATCCCTCCTGTGTTCCGGGGGGGAAATCGTGTTAGCTCATCCTAAATTATCTTCTTAGAAGACTAATTCATCATTATAAAACTCTCATAGATCCTCCGCTAACTGGTTAAACAATACCTGCAAATCACCAGTCTCATCAACAGACTGCGAATGCTGGCCTTCTAGGCAGAGTTTCGAAGAAAGTCTTTTTTGAAACTGGCTAATAAAAGAAAAGGATTACAAAAGGCAAAATAACATAGATATTGGATAGAGGATGACTGGAAAAAAGTGTTATGAACAGACAAATCTAAGTTTGAGGAATTTGGATCACAGAAAATAACTTGTGAGGTGCAGAATCTACAGATCCAATTAAAGGATGCTTGAGAGTGCTTGATGACATCAGTCAAGCATGGTGGAGGAAATGTGATGGTCTGGGGGTGCGTTGGTGCTGGTGATGTGAGAGATTTGTACAGAGTAAAAGGCATATTGAACAAATAAGGCTATCACTTCATTGTGCAACGCCATGCCAAACCCTAAGAACAGGAAACTGAGGCTGTCCACCAAAATTGGACAATAGAAGATTGGAAAAACATTTTCTGATCTGATGAGTCTCGATTTCTACTGCAACATTCAGATGGTAGGGTCAGAATTTGGCGTAAACAACATGACAGCATGGATGTATCCAGTATCAACGGTCCAGGCTGGTGGTGGTGGTGTAAGGGTGTGGATGATATTTTATTTGCACACTTTAGGACCCTTAGTACCAATTGAGCATCGTTTAATTGCCACAGCCTACCTGAGTATTGTTGCTGACCATGTCCACCCATTTATGACCACAGTGTACCCATCTTCTAATGGCTACTTCCAGCAGGATAACGTGCCATGTCACAAAGCTCACATCATCTCAAATTGGTGACAGTTGAGTAGTTTAGTTTATGATCACAGCAAGAAGTGACTTTGTTCATTACTATGTCTAATTGGTTGAAGGTGGTCCAGTCACTTCTAATAACAGCACCACTTCTATAGTACCATGAAAAGTTTTCTATTGAGAGTTTCCATTTGTTTCCAAGCGAAACAAATGTGTAGCATGCGGAATCAAGATGGTCTCACTACGCTACCTCTTTCAAAAAAGCCTCAGTTTGTCAGGCATGGACTCAAGAAGGTATGAAAAAAGTTTCTGGGATGCCTGTCCTTACGGACCCCAATGCATCCCACAGTCATGGTAACTGCTAATAAATCTACTCCAAATAGTTTACCCCACAGATGTTCTGTTTAAATTCTGGTGATGGGGCAAAGCAATGTATTAGGCTCATTGCTATGATTGTTGAACCATAGACAATATTATCCTGTTAGAAAAAGTCAATTTGCACAGGGATAGGCTACTGCCATGAACAGGTGAATCTGATGAGCTGGAGGGCACTTCGTATTTTGAATTAATGTATAGGCTACAACATAGTTTGTGATCAAGGTGGTTGTACGCAAGCCTTATGACAAAAATAGTCTTGTTCTGTCATGTTCAATTCTTATTGTTTCATTTAATTTTGTAAGAGTTTATTATTATCATTCACGATAATATAGATACTTGCCTACAAGTTTTAATCTGTTTAAAATTCAATTAATTTCTCTAGGCACACCCTAAATCCAGAGCCGGCGCCAGTGGAAAACAAATCGGGGGCAACTGAAATGCCGAAAGGGGGCGGTGACTTAAATCCAACAAATTATATATATGATATGAACAAGTGCATCAATATACCACACACTCACACTAACAGATGAACAAACCCCAGGAAACACATCCATTTTCGGATGTCCATTATGTCCATGTTAAAAGCTAGATAAACTAAACTAGCTACCTTCTTGAAATACATGGCAAAGTTGCAAACTCAGAGTCCACACAACTCAACACAACAAGCTTACGCTACGTTTGTTAACTCGCACTCACCAAGACAATGAAAGTGGATTTGAAAAAGTAGGCTAGAACATGACTTTGGTTTTAGCAAATTATGGTGGACTAAATTATGTATTCGTATTTTGAAATGAAAATATATTAAAAAATAAATAATTCAAATTATGCCTTAATCTTCTCTGAGGGTCAGGGTAGTCCATCTCAGGGGGTGACGCCCCTTTAAATGTGATAAGCTCACAATGATTTAATCGTGCTAACTCTAATCTACTGTACTCTAAACCCCTTTTTGGAAATTTCTCTTAAGATATAGCCATTAGCTATTTATACAGTTGTATATTTGCTTTTCTTTAATGCATCTACACGTTCAGATACTCTCAAATTGAAAGGTTTGGTTGTTTGGAGTTTACAGGGTATTAGTGATTATTACAGTGGCAGGGACCCGCATTTGATCATAGAAAGGGAACTGGTGGGGGTTTGCTGGGATTGCATTAGACTGGTAACGTTCATCACGTGTCCAGCATTACTGTCAGCACCTTGCAACATAACGTTACTGAAAAAACAATCTTAATTGTTTTGGTGATATGGACCTGATTTTAGAGGATTAAATAGGTATTCTTTATTTATGTTTTTGTGTTTATGTCTGGCATGGAAAACCAAGTGAGGAACCCTAAGTAGTGAAGATCCTTTGGATCTTTCATTCACATCAGCATTTGCATCTGTCATTAATTGTTGTAAGAAAGAGCTATTTATTTGAGTAGTGTGCCATTACTGTCTTGTACCACTATCATGCTCCAGCGCAACAGTCACACAAACCCTATTTAATGAACTACTATGGACTAATGGCTCCTTCCAGGTTTAGGTAGTGCCACTGCACAAATATTGACTGTAAACAGTAGCCTACATTACTTTGAAATTTTGAAACATCTATCCTTTTAAGAAAACTAGTTCAATTTCTTCAACCATAATGGAGATTTACTGGAGTTGTACATTCCATACAAACTGTCAGCACTCCAGTAACCTATATATATGAACAGAAGAAATAAACAGTATAGGGGTACATTAGTAGTCAAAACCAATCGATAAATCAATCAATCACCAAGACAGTAAGAACATACTAGATTTTCTCCTCTGACAGTCATTTTTTTCCCTGGGTAAATGAGGATTTGGACGTATGTGGACTGTAATTTAATAAGAGTAAATTATGGTTGAAAAATACTATATACACACATTTTGAAGGTGTTAGGGTGGAGCCTCCTTCATTACTAAGAGGGATTTTCTGAGGCCTGGCATTTGTGTAAGCTTTTTCTTGAATTACCATCCAAATGTAGTTTTCCTCCAAAACTTTCTCTATAGTCCCCATGAAGGCCCCTCTGACTGTAGCTCTGGCTGTCAGCCAGGGGCTTCCCAGTATTTGAAGTTGAGTTGAATACATACAGTTATTATTTTTTCTCTTTACTCTTAATTCTAGATGTTTGTCTTCCTCTGGATAATCTCCTTGTCTTGTGCTACTGTGTTCTGTTATTTATGTGAGAAAAACAAATCTGAAACGCTTTAAAGGCATAACGGATTTTTTTTTCCTACGAAAAAAGAACTGAGACAAAAGTACTTCGTAAATTAAAGTAGAATTATCTGAGTTCTCATGTTTGGTTTGTTTTTTTGCTTGCCCAGTACCGAGCATGGCTAAGAAGCAGTTTCAGCCCAAGTCCATTTAAGGACCAGGAACAGGTTGGAGCACTGCTAAGCCAGTACACAGAGCAACGGGTACAAGAGAGCAACAAAAGGCAAAAAGATGACGACCAGTGGATGATCCCGGTGGTAGCCCTCCCCTACGATCCCAATGACCCAGACAGCAACAGCTAAGCCACGGGGCCCTGGTTCCTCATTATCCAAACCCAAATCAGCCCCAAATGTTCCATCCAACCTCAAAGTTTTCATTTTGGATCTAAAAGGGACTTTTAAACTTTTAATTGCCTCACTACTTCATTTGCGTGTAATGAGCAAGTAATTTCTTAGTGAGTAATGGTACCAATACCTTCCCTTTTTTCCTCAACAGCCTTGAGTAGAGCCTTAGCAGGAGCACTGGTCCTCACGAATGCCTTACTCTAATCACCTTATTACAGTGCTGGGGAAACAGATAGTTAGGTCATTGAACAGACACTATCCTAAGGGACATGCAGTGAGTAGTACAATACGTTTTGAAGAGATACAGTTAGGCATTTTTACTCAAGGATGCTTGATAAGATTTCTCCCATTGAGAAAAGGCTTCTTTCTACAGAATCTTGGAGCTATATTCCTGCAGTGTTCACCTAACAGTGTACCAGCAGCACTGTTAAACAGCTGCAAAATGTTGACTGACTTTCATATCATCAAAATTTTAATAAGTCTGTGGTTCACCAAAAACAGACCATCAATATAAAAGGACAAAATGGGGAATGGGGGAAAAAAACGCTTGAAAGCAATTGTTTTTCTACTGTATTTGCATATGCCCAAATCATTACTAACGGTATCTTGCAGTAGGCATTAGATATGTTTGTACCTCCACTGTACTTCCCATCAACTGATCTGGGTAGAGTTTATAACACGAGCAGTAATGCTCATCAATGCCTTATTTTAAAAACCTCAAGACCTTATTCCCTACTATGAAAAGATCTCACGTACTAGATTCTAGATTCAGTTCAACAGCAACAAAATTATAACTTTGAGTTTTATTAAATACAATTTGCTTATAACATTAGATGACTCACTGCACATTAATGATTTCTGAAGTCCAAGTATAACAAGCCTTCCTGTTTAACCTGAAAATTATGTTTTAGTTTAATTCTAGAAATGTACAAAAGCAAGCATATTTTGAGGAAATGTAACTTAGTAATTCACTGGTTCACATTTTTCATAGGGAATCTTTTTTTATGAAAATACCGTTTCAGCCATGTAGAGGGCAATAAAAAGACATTGATGAAACCAAAGCTGCTGCTGTAATTATGGCTGTTTTAATATTATTATTTGTATTATTACATGTACATGTAGCAGTTGTAAAAAGCAGTGGCATGTTGTAAAATGCACATTTTCCCAAACAAACTTTCAGCGTAAATTTTCTGTAGGTATATACAGTATAATATAATATATATATTACTCCACAACAAAAAGTGAGTGTGCTAAATGTCCTCCTACCACACAGATTCGTTCAGACCTCACATTGGTTCTAACCGGCATCTGTAGAGAGAGGGAACATGTGACTTTACCACAGTATCCACTTTCTCAGTTTCTGAATGAACAATTTTAGTTCATGCTTTCTGGCCACTCAAAGTTATGGAGGTGCAACCTTTTTTGTTGTAAAAATCAATGTGGAAGGAGTGGGCTTTGAACGCTTTCCATCTACATTACGACTTTGTGTTTTGATGTTTTTGTGACATCCAGGAGATAAAACACATTTTTGCCATTGAGTTCTCAATCATTCTTTTAGGCCTATATTTCCTAGACCGATTATTGATGCATTGGATCACGGTTATTGTGTTATGTTTGTTTTTTCTTGCCACATCACAAATCAGCCTAAAAGGTAGACAAATAATTGATTATCGATAACATTACCATTATTCATTACCATTAGGTCATTAGTGACTTAGAACAAGTATTACATGGATCAGATAGGACCTTGCTCTAAATGCCCCAATGCCCCTATCCTACCCCAAAAAGATTTCAGAGGAAAACTACAGTAAAGCTTAGGCTATGTAAAGTCAATGGGACTACAGTTCTGTGATATTTGTTTTATCCCAGTATACAAGTACATTGTTTACTGTAAGGTTAACATATAGTGTAACTTACACTATATGACATTTATTTTTTTATTGTAGGCTAGCCTATATAAATGTTACAAAGACATATTTAGTAATAGGCTATATAAAAAAGTCCTTGGCAGCATGTTTACATTTTAGCATTTTATCACGACTTGACGAATGGATATTATGACTTCATAGTAACGTTAGCCCGCAGCATCTTAAATCAGACTTCTAGTCAATCACGTCGGCTGCAGTATGCATCATCATCATGGAAAATATAAAATAACACATTAACCATGTCTTGGTGGGCGTGAAAATGGTACAATACGCTACCTATAGCGCACCTATGACGATATGAGAAATCCCCTCACATCAGGCATCTGTCCGCTTCGTGTGGGCAGTGCTGCTGTTACAGCCATTACCAGGGTCACCCATTTCTTGTAAATCCTCATGCTTAGAAGAACAACACTTCCGCCTTTGAGGGCGAGACTCGAAAGCCCTAAAGGCTCATTGGTCAATCGCTGTCCAATCATCTTTAAGCCAAGTTGTGTTAATTTATCAAGTGCTGTGCCAGATGTCATCAGCTGTCTGTTTATGATTGACGTTGTTGGGTGAAGATCGGAATTTATTCACCCACCAAAAAGTAAGTGGATTTACATAATAATAATATGACAACTTTGTTTGTGTAATGTAAAAATATATAGATTGATAACGGGGAAATTCGAGTATCTAATAGTTAATCACAAATTTGAATTATGAATCATATGAGCCAGGTTTAGTTACTTTTAAATAATCTTTAGTAACCTTCTCTGTCAAGATGTCGAGCAGCGGTGGACGGCGGCTCAAACAATGGCTTATGGAGCAGATTCATAGTGGACAGTATTCCGGCCTCCAATGGGAGGATACAAGCAACACATTGTTTCGTATCCCGTGGAAACATGCGGGAAAGCAGGATTATAATCAGGAAGTTGACGCCTCCATTTTTAAGGTAAGGTAAATCCTGAGATTTATATAGACGTACATTTACATTCCAAACGTGAAAATTAGACCTGTTGTATATTACGTAGTGTTGAAGTCCAACGTAGTCTGTAGCCTCTTTGTGCATTTATTCTTGAATTGGCTTGTTTTTCCCAACTAATTTACTTTTCGGGATTGTAAAGGTTATTGTCTAACACGGATTGCTTACTGTAACGTTAGTTTATAAACCTAACGTTACATAATAAATTGTATTGACCTTGTTTAAATCTCTTATATTGACTTGTAGTCTACTAAAGATTAAATATAGGCTACATGTAGACTTAACCTTACCTTTTTTATTTCTTTACAACTGTCTCTCACTAAATGCTACCACAGATAGCTAAAAGCCTCAAATTGTGACATTATGTTTTTCTTTGGATAGGCCTGGGCAGTCTTCAAAGGCAAGTTTAAGGAGGGAGACAAGGCTGAGCCTGCAACATGGAAAACCCGACTGCGCTGTGCCCTTAATAAAAGCCCTGACTTTGAGGAGGCAACAGAAAGATCGCAACTAGACATCTCTGAGCCCTACAAGGTGTACCGCATTGTGCCCGAGGAAGAGCAGAAGAGTAAGTTTAGAGGATAAGTTGATTATCATAAGTTGATATCAAATTAAATCCATTTAATCTCCATCACACAATGTTTTTAGGTATTCCAGCGATGGAAGTCTTAAAGGGTCACTTACACACTCTTAGTCCAGTATTATTCTGAATGTTGACTTTTTATGAGTTGTTGAGATATTATGAACAATATTGGAATTTAAGTATGTCATTGTTTAGTGTACAATATGAATGTTGGTTCTATTTCTTTGCACAGTATTTAACTGCCGTTTCCTTTGCCTTTAGTTGGTAAAAGCACAGCAATGACCATGATAAGTTCTGGTGACATCACAGATATCGACTGCAGCCCTACAGAGAGAGGAGAGCTAATTAAAGAGGTGAGATTGTCGCCTTCTTTTGACTTATTTTAAAACCTTGCTTCTGCTCATTTCCCCTATGATTTGATCTATGATTATGATCTGTATTTTGCCCTTTTAATTATTTTTCTCCTTCACACTATTCTATGGGTATACTAATAGCCTGACACTCATTAAACAAACAAGAGGTCTGAATTAACTCCACAAACTTTGATCTTTAGACCCATTTGGTCAAATGTATACCTTAATTTACAATCGAGGTGACAATATTACTTATTTTACCTTTTTAATACCTGTTCTGGCGAGCTCTATATGCTTAAACATGCACAGCCTTTCCTATCATCTGTATTATGCAATCTCTGTAACATAGCAGCAACAGATTATTGAGTTTTCCTTTTCAATGCAGGCGTCCAGCGATGACTACCCATCCATCATCCACTCCCCTCAGGAGGAAGTCTGTAGCGTCCAGGCCAGCCCAGAGTACTGGTCACAAAGCAGCGTCAGTGGTAAGAGACCCCCATTTTCCCCACAACACTGACCACATCAACTTTGACTGAGGGAAATCCATGTATTCTCATAGGCTGTCGGATAGAATGCTGCTAGTTTCTCCTTTGTGACCAGCCACAGACGGATCTTGAAGACATGCTAAATCTGCTTGAATGTGTTTACTTGACTGTTCAACCCAGCAGTGCAAGAATTGGCTAACATCCTGTCATACTTTGCTGACTAAAGCAACTATATCTTGTGAATGTGTCAGAAAAGAGCACTTTTCTGATGATGCGACAACTTAATAACATGGTAGTGTGGTTACAGTTCTCCTGATCTCTCTGAATTATTACATAGGTTGGCATTATAGGTTTTATTGGTTTATCCCTTTTCGTCTGTAATTTACAGCCTTTCCGTTACAACAAGAGACTTCACCAGTGGCCACTCCAGGTATTTATTGTTATTTTACATTCAATTTAAACAATATCTCTTATAATGATACTGCGCAAGATTACATTTTTATAAAAACCGAACATACAGGACTGTATATTTGCTTTACTTTTTTTACTGTATTTAAAAAAAATTAAAAAAAACTCACTAAAAACTGTACTCACTAGATCTTCTTCCCTTCAGCTTTTTCCCACATGATAATCAGTTTCTTCTACGGAGGGAAGCTCGTGCACAGCACGCTGGGCTCTCATCCCGAGGGCTGCCGCATCTCCCCAGGCCAGCGCCTGCTGCACGCCAACGCCTACGGCTCGGACACCATGCAGAGCGTCCACTTCCCCCCCGCCGAGGTCATCGAGTACGAGCGCCAGCGGCACGTCACCCGCAAGCTCCTGGGCCACCTGGAGAGGGGCGTGCTGGTCCGGGCCAACCGCGAGGGCATCTTCATCAAGAGGCTGTGCCAAAGCCGCGTGTTCTGGAGCGGGCTGGGGGACGCGGGCCCCCACTACAGCGCCACGGCGTATAAACTCGAGAGAGACGCTGTTGTCAAGATTTTTGACACAGGCAGGTTCTTACAAGGTGAGCCTCCATGCTTCCTTTCAAGAGCACATGGGGGTGTAAATCATTATTCTATTCTGTTAAAATAAGGCTATCTTAACAGAATAGCATGCACGTTGCAAACTATGAACCGCTTGGTGAGGGGGGGGGGGTCACTTTGGGGTTAGAAGGTTTTAGAACCAGGGATCTGAATCCGCACAGCAGCACTACAGATGCTGTAGATATTTGTTCAGCCTCTGTATTCCTTCCTTCCAGCCCTGCAGATGTACCAGGAAGGCCATTATCCTGCCCCTGACCCCACTGTGACGCTGTGTTTTGGCGAGGAGCTCCATGACCTCGGCACTGCCAAGAGCAAACTCATACTTGTCCAGGTGAGACCGAGCGTAACATGTAACATCTAACATCCATGTTATTTATCACTTCAACAAGTTGTTAAATGAAAAATGAAAAGGAAACACTTGACACGACTGGAATAGTGTTATATACAGTATGTTGAACTAATCTGTATTTCCGTGTCTGTCTGCCTGTCTATTACATTGCAACCGCTGTCTCAGATCACAGCTGTAAATTGTCAGCAGCTGCTGGAAGCTGTTAATATGCGGCGCTCCCAGCCCTACAATAGCCCCAGCCTGGATGTCTCTGATGAGAGTGAACAGATGGCTCGAATCTACCAAGAGCTATGCAGCTATAGCGCCCCCCAGAGGACACCCTGCTACAGGGATAACATGCCCATTACTGCCTGAATTGCCAGCAGGCTGAAAATGACTTTTAGGCGCTCATTAACACAAATACACACAGCGCAATGGAAGCCTCCCACGTTAACAGTTTGCTTTGTTTTTTTGAGCTGTAAGGTTTGCCTTCATGCTGAAGAGGAGGATATTGCAAAGTGCTCCATTTAATTTAGTACACTCTTCAACAGTTAGTACTGCTTTTCCAAGGACTTCTGAACATATATCATGCTCTGTCTTGAAAGTGTATATCAATCAGAAGCCCATATCCGTGTGGGGGCTACAGGTGTACAGATGTACAGATAAATTACGGTTTATAATCTGTCATTTCAGTGTTTTGTGTTATTGTAGACTTTTGCATATAGACATTTAGAACAGAGCAAAAAGACGTGTCAACGACGATGCTAAACTGAAACTGAAATTCCAAAAACATTTCTACATTTTATAATGTAAATAAACTCTGCATTAAACATTAAAGATAGGTTTTACTATCTTTTATTGCTGTCCACTGTTTTAGCCTAATTGATTTTTTTTGAAAAAATAATATTTTTTACCCTGAAAATCTTTAAATAAACCTTATTTTAAATAAATCATATTTTCTCTGGGCTTCATAAATCATTGATTGAGATTAGTTGATTTCTGTACTGCAGTTGGTAATGACATGACAATGACATTTGTGATTATGGATACAAATTAGGCTACGAAATGACACATCTCTGTTTAGACCACCTTCATGAATTGTGTCAAAAATCCTTGGGTAGTTATTAACTACAACTTGAGATGAATGGAAAGCGGAATTAACTACATTCTGTAAGCATATTTGACCCTTGTCTTCAAAACATTACTCTACTGCCGGCCTGGGAGGCAGCTACTATAGCCCCCCAAATTCTATTGGAAAAACTGTGAATATAGTCTAATGAAGATGTGTGTCTTTTATTCTTGAAGATGCTCGCCATTTAAAAGATTAGTGGTCCCTGAACTAAGAAAACCAATCTAAACAATGTCAGGTAACTGACTAATCATTCTCCCAATACTCTCCCCAAGACGATTGGCACAGGCTAGGTTGTTATGGAACATAAAGGCATGAGTACGTGTGTATACTGTACATGCTATTCACTGCTGCTGGTGACTTCCTCTAGCCGATATTTCTCCTTGAAGATTGTGATTAAATGAATGACTAGTATTCAATGCAGTAGATTTGGTAATGATGAAAGTATATTCACTATCTGAAACCAAAACAAGGATCTTCAGTATATACGAAGCAGGGAAATGACAGGACAACCCCCATGATGAGTAACATACTAACAGAGAAAGCCCTGGAACAGGGAAGATAGCCAAATGCATGGAAAATAATGTTGTTTATTTCTTTATTCTGGCCCCCTGATGGGTCACGGGATGGTTTTGGGGCGCAATATTTTAAAAAATTGTGTGAAATATTACATGAAATATACTGTACGTTTTTACAGTTGTGTTTAGATATTTAGAGTTGTATATATTTCATATATTTATAGGCTATTAAAGTGTACCGCTATGAAGCAGTTCTGGTCATGCTTAAAAAAATATTGTCCATCCAGTAAAATGCATAAAGTATGTACAGATACAGATACACATACACACACACACACGCTTGCGTGCGTGCCCCAGAGATCCGCACTTACTCTCAGTTCCCTAATAATTAAGATATTAATACTAATAATGTTTTTATTATTGCTGTATTTTGTCACATATAAAAAATATTATTGTATTTTGCATAGATTTTAACATAGAAAAACTGCAAAAAAGAAAAGAAACTAGCACCATGAGTCTATTTTTGTGGTACTGAACCTGATTTAGGGGCATTCTGTAATGACCAAAATATCCTCTCACATCATCATCAATTACATGGAGATTAATAGTGTGCCAATCAATGATCTATACCTGTACTACTCAATGGACCATAAGTATGAAAATGTGTACAGCTTTGAGGTGTTGAGTTCCACAGAAAAGGAACTAAAGAATTCACAGGATGCTATTTTAAACCTTCCCAATATGATGTCCGAGAGTCTGTTTCTACTGTTATTACTAAACCAGAAGCTCTTATACAAGTAATAACCTTAAGCAGAACGCCTCAAACTCAAGCTCATTGTCTTGTTACACAAAGAAAGATGGATAAATGAACAATCTGGGTGGATAAATGTCGATTCAATTATCTTTTTTTATATATAGGGAAAATAGACGAGCAAGGGTGAATCCTGTGCATTATCTATGTTACAATTCTTCATTAAAAAAGATTTTAAGCATCAACTCACCTTTTTAACATTGCATATATTTAGCGAGTTTTTTTTTTGGTACCGCAATCATTTATATATATTTTATACATATATAATTATATTTTATATGATTTTTTTTATCTTTAATGTATACTTTTACAGTTTAATACTTCTAAAAGGCCTAAGAATAAAATTGAATGCAAAATAAGATTTTAGTAAATCATAAAATGTATCAAAAGCTAGGTTCTTTTAAACTTTTTCATTCTTTTATCTGCCCAATGTAAACTGCTTTGAGGTACAATTTAATGATTCACACTTTTTCAAATTCACAATACAAATAAAGCACTTGTCAAAGACAAGAGACAATTTGTGGACATTACAAGGAACACGGCACCCTATGCTATGTCTGCACTCTGGGTGTCAGTCGGTTGGTTCATGTTGCAACTTGTATCTGTGGTGTCTGAGGTTTCCCACAATAAACGATCAGACTAACAACAAACAGGACTGGTGTTGACACTATACACAGCTGTGCTCGTGCTCCTTCTAAATGTCTTACAGATATTATACAGTAATAAATATATTATGATGTAGAAACAATATCTCCAACTGGTGTGTCACGTGTCACGACAAAGACAGTACCAATTTGATACATAGCACTTCTAAGTAATACTGTAAAAAGAGGAATACATGGACATCTACTTGGATTATTCAGTGTTCAGCTTTTCAGCTATTTTTCTGTTGCTTTATTCTTTTGCATTTTATGCTGACAACAGGTCTTCCTTTTAAGAACTGTCAAGCTGTCTCTGAAGTCAGCTGCCAACTCAGCACTGACCTTCCAAAACCTACTCTACTGTCATGTGCAATGGCTGTCCTGCTTATGACAGTCAGAACACACTGATATACTCACACTGGTAAATATTAAATACTGATACTGATAAAACACCTGCTAGATTTGTTTCGATTGATTTATGGGGAAATACATACATATATATTTATTTATAACTCAATAGGCTATTTTGCAGTCTTACACATTTTGTAGCACCCAGGTCAATATTAATGGTCAATGTATTCAATACATAGAATGGCTACACAAACGCTGCAGTGTCTGGAGAGCACAAGTGGAAAAGAAGAAGCTGGTGGTGAGGTTGTGATTTACCATGAGGGGAGGTGGGTTACACAAGCAGCCTGCTGTGGCGTCTCCGAGGAGCAGCACAGTTTAGAACAGTGTGGTTGAGATGAGAATAGACGTCCAGAGAGGAACTGGGAGATAACAGAAAACACACGTTCGCTGGGGCAACAGGTGGACATGAACCCACATCCTGGGATATGGGGAATAGTATTCGCACACACACACACACACACACACACACCTATGCTAGCCATCGATAGAGGCTCACATCCTCTAATAACTATCAGTTCGTGTCTCTCCAGACCGAGGTCCCCACAGTGGCCCTCTGGGAGATTTCTCATGGGTTAACTGTATAATGAGTAAAGAGGTAGAAAATCTGCCTGCTTTATTCCGGGCTTTTTTAGAAATTGTATGGATCTATTTGGTAATAGACCCACATGATTCAACAAATGTTTTTACTGTACAGTATATACTCCTACAGGCGTTTGGAGCAAACTTCCAGTTTTACTCAAACAAGTACAGGTTGATAGGAGTGGAATTCCAATTGTTTTGTTTGTGAAATAACTTTAAAATACATTTCTGTCAGTCATTGAGGTATTTCACTGTCTCTGGTTTTAATCCTCATCCTTATTTATTTTTGTTATTGTATTTTCTAGTCCAGTCTTGCCTTTGTCCATCATGTCGTCATCCTTGGAAAGCCTTAAGCTTATAATGTGATTTGAATCCTCTTTAATTGTGTGTGAAGGCTTGCATGCTCTTTTTAAATGATCCTCAAATATCTTTCTATATAACTTTGACACCATTGGCAGGTTGGCTGAAATGTACACTATATGAAATTTTAAAGGAATGAAGAAACAAGCATACTTTTAGTAAAACACAAAAAAATATATAATTCTATAAATGTGTACAGTGCATAGTATACTATCTATATAGTATATGTCAGTATATAGTGACAGATTTGGTCTGTCAGTATATACTGACAGCATGTAGGAATTGAAAAATCGGTGGCGTTTTTGGAAAACAAATTGCGCCATTAGAAGTTATTACAAGCCCGGATGAAGACTTAAGCACAGACGGGAGACTGGACATGTTGCACAGAGCTGTGTCCCTGTCAGTGGGCAAAGGGACAGCGGAGAGTTGCATCACTCTGCGCTCTGGTCACCGCTATCACGGACCAGCCTTCACCAACCACCTGATCTAGCTCTGGGCAGGAAGGAAGAAGCCCAGCAAGATGATCCAACACAGCACACTTCTCCCTTTGAAAAGAGGAACAGGCCTACTCGGGAAAGATGCGGGTGAATTTTATTCATTTAAACGTGAATGGGATTGTAGACACAATAAGATAAGTGGTTTGTGATAAGATAACACCGTAACACACAACATGTGTTTTTTATATTTATCAATGTGTTGCACATTCAAGATTATAGGTTATCTCTCATTGTGATATTAACTGCACTTTGACAATGGATACTGTATCTTTTAGGCCAGACCCGTCGAGGTACTGATTAAGCTCAGAAATCCGTCAGTACGGAGACACAGATACAGACATTGTCCGGGGGAAGGCTTCGGTTTCACATTCGAGTGAAACAAAACTTAGTGGTATGTGAGAGGGGATGCAAAGTGTCGGAGGGTAAAAACGGGGTGGGGTACCAGTCCCCAAGGGGAAAAGAAGCCACTGGACCATGAGCACAATATTGATATTAGGCTCACAGTTCAGCGCTCATTAGGTGTGTTTGCGTGGGTGGGGGTGGCCAAAAATAATGTTAGCCACAGCAAAAATGAACATATGCTAATAGAAAAGTACCTGCGAATAAATTAAATCAGTCATGAGTGTCTGTCTTGATCAGGCGGTTCTTATTTAATATTGATACCCTCTCCATTGCAAAATAATGTCTATTTTTAATAGACCTTCTTTTTGTCCTCCTTTACCTTCGTAATAGATATAGGCCATTGTTGTTGTTTTTTTTAATACCTTCGTTGGCTTTTACTATTGTGTGAATGTTTACTCGTTGCCAGATCACAGATTGAGGAACAGCATCCTTGGTGGTTGGTTTCCGAGACTAAGGTTATACACAGATTTGTTGCTTTAAGTACACAACCTCTTTTTGAGGAGCAGCCACACGGGGGTCGGGTCCCAGGTGCTACCCGGATTGAATATATTTAAAGTTATTCTAAAATGGAGCCCGCCTGCAGCTGAAGGCCGTCTGCCACCCACACAGTACACACAGTGACAGTACACACTTCCCTCTCCGAAAGAGCAGATTCCAAGCACGACCTTTCACATGACTGAGACGGAATATTTAGAAAAAATTAATACAACTTTTTTTTGGTTTATGGGAAGGTGGAGGGAGCTAACAATTAAATAGGAAATAGGCACACTGCAACGGATTCTGATTAGAAATAATAAAAGGGATTGTGGGGTATTTGCATATTTACAAGCAGAAACCAGGTGAGAAGACCAAGGATATTTCTGTCAAAGTCCCTTGAAAATGACTTGGGTTTTACTGTATTTCCTTAGAGAGAAAGGAACAGTGGTATCTCTGAGAATCACTGAAGCAACTCTTCTATGACCACCCAGCCTTTCTGCTGAACACATCAACAGAGCATAAATAGGGGAAAATCCTACAAACATAATACATATTATACAAATCCTACATACTGTAGTGTGCATCTTGCACACTGCTTTTCACTATTACTTTTTGTAATAGTGTCTTGAATATTATGTCTTAATTTGTATATATTTGTATTTTTGTATATTACGTTATGTGCTTATATGTATACTGTTGTCTATTGTATTGTTGTCTATTGTTGAATGTATAGAGAGTTAATACCGAAGTCAAATTCCTTGTGTATGTAAGTACACTTGGCTGATACTTGATTCTGATACTGTATGTACCACGCAATGGAAATGATCTATCACAAGGCTGTTGTGATGTGAAACGGAAATGGGTAAAATCTGCGAATGAGGAAAAACTCTTTGCTTTTAATTTCATTTTGTTTTATGGTGTCTGCAACTACAAGCCAAAGTGCAGCCACGTGCCTAGGGTGCAGGGTGGGTTCTGGGGCGCTGAGGGCTCAAGCCCCTGCCTTTTCCCCAAGTTAATCAAGTGCCCCTCTAAAAATGTATTTGATTAATCCATTTTAATAAATAAAACAAAATGCTTTAAAATTGAAATTAACAAGACAACAAGCACAAAACAGTAGAAAATGCATCAGAAGAAAGTCTTGGAAAAGTTTATTTGTGCTGATCTGTCATACACTTTGATGAAGCCAGTGTGTTGATATGTGTTGCCTCTTGCTTACCAATCGACAGACAGGTAGCCACAAGCTTGTTTGCTAACCTAATGCTTGCTTGCGGTTGCACTCACCCCTCCTGTTCGCTCTCTCCGCTATACTGAACCATCCGGCAGCTGTCCAAATCCCCAACGCATCTCAGCTCCACACCAGAATCTCATACACAATCACTCATCACGTGCACCTGTGTGTATCTGCACATTTTTTAAATATAATATAATTATATATGTATATATATATAATATAATTATATATGTATATATATGTATATATATAATATAATATAATT
>JAOEHI010000018.1:5130416-5140751 GCA_025447815.1 Percopsis transmontana | reverse complement strand
CACACACACACACACACACACACACACACACACACACACAAACACACACACACACAAACACACACACACACACACACCACCAATCCACCCTTAATAAGAGGAATTACCCCAGGCAGGGGCAGAAGGGATGGGGTGGGGGTGGTGGGGGGGTCAGGTATGCCGGCGTCTCCGCCTCATTACTAAGTGGATTTATGTAGGATCATATGCCCTGTGTGTAGTGGCACACTTGGCCGCTTAACTCTTTGACCTGCACTGTAAATAAGGAAATTAATAAATAGAAAGCTAATCTGTCAGGGGGTGTAGGTGGATCAGAGGGTTAATACAGCCAGTCTTGTGAGGGGGGAATCATTAAGGCCAGAGAACATTACTACGTCACTCTGACTTGAGAGGGGGGGGTTCAGTCCTATTTGTCTTTGTTTGTTTGTTGTAATTGCCTAAAATATATTTTCTTTAATAATATGTGCATACATTTTTCAATGGTGATAATGGCTGTTCATATAATTTTTAAGCTATTGTGTTATTATATATGCTTTTAAAATGAGTGGTTCATTGCATTGCAAATACATGTGTAGCCAAGCGGCTCACACTTTTTTGGGGGGGGCTGTGGATCAAAACCACTGTCGTAGATTCATCAGTAACGTTGACCACTACAAAGTTATGCAACATAAACAGACACAGAATAATTTGCCATTCAACACAATGAGAACTTTGGAATGATGACAGCCTCTGCAAAGTGAGTATTGGTCAAAAAAAAAAAAGTCAATGGGTAAAAGTCTCGCGTCGGCCTCCGAGCGAGTCGTCGGCCTGTCTGTTTCCCTTTATGAGCGAGACAAGGCCGTTTCTACCACTGACTGTTACAGGCAGACCAATTACCCCAGCCTATGAGGACAGGCCTCTGACAGCGTAATTACAGGCAGCCTCTCAGCAAACATATGCCGCGGTACGGCTACCACTCACCTAGCTGGGGACAGACGGCACGTTACTGTGGAGGTGTCCTAATTCCTCAAGAACCTACAGTAAGTCCATGTCTTGTCCCAGGCCGCAGGGGCCTCTCCACGGGCTGCTGAGGGTCGGGCTGGGGCCTGATTTGGCCCAGCTGGAGGAAGCGGGCGATCAGAGTTCAGTTGGTGCAGACAGAAGTAAAGTAAACAGCCGTGGTCACTGGGCAGGCCGTTAGCGAGCCTCGGACAGATGAGCAGGGGGCCGGGGAGACCACACACATGCACATACAGCCAGACCACACAGGGGCTGGGACTGAGGGGCCTATGCACGCAAGCGCACGCCCCCCCCCCCCATCAATGGGGTCCCCCCCCATGGGCAGAAGCATGCCGCAGGTCAGGGCGGAGCGACATGGAGCATGGAGGAACAACAAGCTGGCAGTGAGCTGGGCAAGAACCCCTCTGGGAGCCAGGACAGATAGTCAATATATACTGCACGTATAGGCTTGCTATGAGAGGAGAAATATAGGTTGTTGCACGGCAAAAGGAGAGCTAATCCTCTTCTTCCCAGAGAGCTGGGCAGATAAACACTAACAGGAAGAGAGTCCTACAACACTGCTCGACGGCCAAGTCCTAAAGTGTGGCTGGGAGAGTTTCCACCTCCGTGATGCAGACACGAAGGCTATTCTGAAGAGAACATGCATCCACACAGGCTGGGAAATAACATCACTGTAAGCTCATAAACCCAACGCCATAAGTAGATACTAAAACTGAAGGAGAATTGTGATTTAGTTTCTGTGTATGATTTCAGACTGTGGTATTTAAAACCACTCTGTATAAATATCACAACACAAATAAGAAATGGCACAGTATGTTTTTAATTTAGTTAATTTTGTATGTTTTATTTTTGCATTTAGAGTTTAAATCTGTCTTTATCATTACAGGTGTCTGTGATTTGTTCAAAGGTATTAATTATTGTTTTAAAACATTTATTAAAACATGTATCATTTTTCTCGCAGATTACATGTAAATTATCCTGGTTTATGTCATTTTCATCACACTGGCTAGCAAACAAATCAATACACAATATTAGTCCATGACAATGTTGTCAGTATATACAAATAAGTGTTTTTTTTTATGTACTGTATATAGGCATATATATATGAATTTACTTTATAATACTACGTTTTACGCATTTTACACTTAAAGGTCAAAAACAAAAATTCAATTGCATATTTATAATGAAACACTGAAACTTGCTGTACACAATATCTTATCACACATCTCAAAACACACAAATCTCTTACACAGATTAAAACGATGGCAAACGTAGAAACATGCTATGGATACACACAAATTAAAACATCTCTCTCTCTCTCTCTCTCTCTCTCTCTCTCGCCTGCTGTACAAGTCCCATGGCCATCAGTTTATTGCTTTATCTGGACAGTTTCGGAATGACCCATGGGAGAAAATGTATGTGTGTGTGCGTTTGCGTGCTTGTGTGTGTGTGTGTGTGTGCTTGTGCATGTGCGCGTGCGTGAACCTGACCGGCAGGGCAGAGTGAGGAGTAATGCTCTCAATCACAATTACTCCCCTCTGCCACTAGTCATGCCGCCTGCCTTGCATCACACCTCAGAACACACACACACTCACACACACATACACACACACACACACACTCACACACACATACACACACACACACACACACACATACACACACCAGCCAGTGTTTCCATGGAAGACATGATGTACTCTGGCTGAGATAATGAGTGCAGGCTCACCTCTCCTCAGGATGCGGTGCAGCTGTCAGGCCTGGAAGACAGAGCAAGGGCCTGCGTCACCCCATCCGCCCCGCTTACAACACACTCGTCGAGGTGTAATCCTCAGCACCCTGCCTCCCTGCGCTTTCATCGCTTATCTGCACATTTAACACCGCATTTATGATAAAATATGACAGGTAAACTTGGGCAGCGATCCCTCCCCACCCCGCCTGTGTCTCATAATGGTACGGCCCGCATTCTTCCTTCCGAGCGAAGGGCACTGCAACCCTACGATAAATTCTGACTGCAGGGTGGGCAAACATCAGCTAAAAGTTTTTCTGGCTCTGTAGGAGAGGTGGATGGTAACATAAATACAAACTTTGCTGCTAATGAAATATCTGTAAGGTCGCTTTGTGGGCTGTGTGTGTGTGTGTGTTGTGGTTTTCTTTACAAAGCCATTGTTGTGTTGTGTGAGAATGACTTACAGCTGACCCATAACCACAAGGTCAAAGGTCATGGCAGGTGAGAGTAAGGGAGATGGGCTTAATAGCGTGATGCTGGGCAAGCTATTTGTGGGCTGCTTTGAGCTACGACGAAGCAGAATGTTTGTGTCTGGGGGTCATGTCCGACAAGGACAGGGGTCTTCCTCGATGTCTGGACAGGAGGCTGGGGGGCAAAAGTATAGGTCCTGGGGTCCCAGAAACAAACTTGAGATTGGTCTGCTGACCCAAACCAGGAAGGTGCAGCTCTGACAGTTCATCCAAGGTCCTGATGACAAGGTTAGGTCTGAGTTCAGAGGTGGTTATGGTGTGTGTGTCTGTGTGTGTGTGTGTGTGTGTGGGGGGGGGGGTCTTATGGGTATGTGAAGCTGTGAGTGTGTGTGTGTGTGTGTGGGGGGGGGTCTTATGGGTATGTGAAGCTGTGAGTGTGTGTGTGTGTGTGTGTGTGTGTGTGTGTGTGTGTGTGTGTGTGTAGGGGGGGCGGGGTATTGAAGGTCACTCCTTCACAGAGGAGTGAAATATGGCTGTCAGGTAGAGGGGAAGAATAACACAGACTCTGTCCTTCCTGCTGCACCACAAGAGTGTCTGGGACCCCGCCGGGCGACACTGGGGTCATGCCCCCTACGTAAGCAGGGATGGTGGTTCTCACCAAAACACACATATGGAAACCTTCATGAAATGCCCAGAGATGCCCAAATATGAACGTGCATTGTGTTATTGTGTTGGTAAATTGGTCAAAAATAAAGATGAATAAGATCTTAGAAAATCCAACCACATTATAATAACAACTATGGTAACAATATTAATAAAATAATAATAATCATCATCATAACAGTTATGATCATCATTATTATTATTATTATTATTATTATTGTTGTTGTTGTTTTTGTAATTATGAATACTAATAATTATGATAAAATTAATATTATAGGTCATGTAAAAAGCTGCATCACGGCTCTTCAACATGTATATTTAATAATGTAATAAAGAGATCAGTGTTCCTCATTTATACAGTATATTATAAGCAAAGCAATTGCAATAAATAAATCATAAAAAATGAAATAAATTGCAGATATAAAATTTACTTAAATATAATAATAAATTATACCTTTAGGTACTCACGTGAAACGAAAGTATTGGAGAAATTATTAATTGTTCATTCAAGTAAAAATACATTGGCCTATTTTAAGTAATACAGAGCAATTCCAAAACAGGCCTAAGTCAGACGATATAATGAATATAATGAAATGAAAATATAGGCCTACCGTATCTTGAAACATCGAAGTTATTTGTTTTTCTTTCACTTATGAGCTCTGTCACTTGAGAGGATGAAATAAATTCTAATGAAAAGGCTACTTTTTTCAAAACATGTAAGCTATTTTTTCGTCATAATTATGAGCTGCCTTTCAGCGCTTTTGGCCCAGGTCCATCTATTGTTTGATATGGCAGGATTAATATTGCTGGTCGGCTCTCAAGGCCTTTGCTCTCTGTGTGAGCTCTTAATGAGCTTGCACGTAGGCCATTTCCCTCTGACCCCGCGCGCTCCGGGGAGATCTCCAAACTTGTCGCACGGTTCCTTTTCGGAAAAGCGCGGCCAACTGGCGGGGAATTTCAATAAAGCAGTGTGCCACAGGACAGGAAGACTTTAAAGTATGGTGACTCTATTCTTTCTGAAATATGGGCATCTTATTCTACTGAGAAATACACACTTCCGTCTCTGCCGCAAACCTTTGATAACAAGACACAATACCACATGCCTACGCATTAGTGGCAGCCCTTAATAATAATAATAATAATAATATTAATTATAATAATTATAATAACAATAAACAGATAAATAATAATAACTACCGAATTGCTATTGGTCGATGTGTTATTGTCTTAAGGGAATAAGGAATAGTGGAATAACTCTCTTGGCTGGTAAAATTATTAACACAGACTGTAGGCCACGCCACAAAAACATTTAGACTTGAATGCCATCGAAGTGCTCTTTGTGTCTGGCATTTGATACAGTGTGCGCCATCCAACTTTATCTTCTTTCCAGATGATGGCTTATTTATATGTTTTTATTGGTGTAAACGGTGCTGGGTCTCCCGGGTCCCCGAGCAGGCTGGTGAGACGGTCCAACAACCGACAATGTCTCGCACCGGTTATGACTAATACATCGTGCATGACACATTAAAATCTGCTCTTCACCTGCAGCTGAGCTGAAATAACATCGTCTATCAGAAGAATTACAAAACTTGATTTTTAAAATGTTTAAATTAAAATTAGACCATTCAATAGGTACTACTGTATGTGTTATATTAAATTGTCTTTATATTAAAACAACGATTTTTGCCATTTTTGCAATAGGCAACAAAAAATAGATCAAATTGGAAGAATTTTTAAAATTAGAGATAAAGGGACTTTGCAATTGGATATAATGTTTTATCCACACTCCATTGACAGCCCTGTAAACACGGTGACAACCCTCAACCCTTAGATATTCCGGATCTGTGTCACTGTTTAATATTACAACACCCCCAAACTTACTGAGAAAGCGAGAGACAGAGAGGGGGGGAGAGCGAGAGAGAGCGAGAGAGAGCGAGAGAGAGAGAGAGAAAGAATTGCACGCTCTGCATACACATTCCTAAATAAAAATATACCTAGGTCGAATAAATGTGTAATGCCTCTAGTTCTACTAGTAGATCCCTCTAGATGGCGTTAATCCACTTCCAGGAACCTCCTGGCTTTACACATGAAAAGATACAATTGATATAAAATCAAATATATAATCAATACGTAGAAGTAGCCTACTTCTTATGTATGTAGTTTGAAGAACATTTTGGCGACCAGGGATTTGGTAATGATCAAGACTAAAAGTAAAACACATTGTCTTCCCAAACTAAAGGAATACATCAATAAATACATGCCCCATTTATCAGAGAGTAAATACAGCCCCCCCCCCCCCTGTTGCCCTTTCACCTATCTACTACACTAAATGTTCATAATTGATGCATTTGTCTGTCAGCTGGCAGCACATGATTTGGCTAAAACAGTCCTGGGTAGAGGACTCTGTAAAAGAGGGGGGGGGGGTCAAAGCGCAACAGGCCCCCTTATTCTAACCTTGTGGAGTCCCTGGGTAGTAAAGATCCAAGGTTCCATGTTCCAGGATACCAAGCTGCATGGCTGTGTGGTCCTGGGCAGACACAGGGCTCAGTGAAAACCAGCCCTCCTCTGGGACGCCAATGACATTTGCTCTCCGGATCAAATGGCAGCATAACACTCCGCCGGCAGTCAACAGATCGCCGCGCGGCACAAAAGAACTGCCGTGTCACTCAATATCAAAATAGAAAGAAGCATTTAGCGGACTATATTTAGAATGTACTAGGTTACTAGTGGCCATGCTGCAATGATACTACCCAGGGACACCTTTCCTCTGAGCGGAATGTGGTTCTATAAACTTGGTGACTAGAGGAAGATACGCCTGGGCTTATCTTGCTTCATAGAAATGCATCAAGAATTAGTACAAATAAATAAAAAACCCTGTTTTCTAATCCTACATTTTATAAACATGTAGATTATATCTCTTACTTCCTAGCGTTTTTTTTCTTTCCCTCTAAATTTAGAAGCAGTAATGGAAAGACTTGGTGAGGAATCCACAGATGGAGTAGAAGCCAGCAGCATTTGAGTGATTGCCACTATAAAACGTCTCCCAGGCCTTGTAGAGCCGTACAGGACAACTAGGCCTGCTCTCCACAGACATCTGGCTGCTTTCAAGACATCTCTGTCTCTCTCTTACTCTCTCTTTCGCTCTCTCGCTCTCTTTCTGTGTCTCTTTTTCTTTATTTCGTTCATTTTTTTATTTCTAAAATTATGTTCTTCCTTTCCCTATTTCTCTCTGTCTTTTTGTCTTTCTTTCTTTCTTTCTCTCTTTCTTTCTTTGTATCTTTTCTGTATTTCAGTATCTGATCTGGTGTGTGTGTCTGTGTGTGTGCGTGTGTGCGTGTGTGTTTTTTTGGGGGGGTGTCTCAGGCAGAGGTCTAGAGAAACAGCAGAGCAGGTCCCTGAAGTGTTGGCTGGGGTCACCAGGGAGAGCAGGGCTTCTGTGAGCCATCACCGAGCAGAGCAGACGACAGGGACTTCTTTATCACACAGTGCTGTCATTCACAAATCAACCTCTCCACTACACAGCACACACACACACACACACACACACACACACACACAACGTGCTAAGAGGTTCCTACTTTGTCTGTATTAGCAGCTGTTGCCGCTCTATGCATGTGTGCTTTAATCCAGTGGTTAGGACCCCCCAATGGGTCACAAGATTATGATTATTTAAAAAAAACACATTATTGTAAAGTCAACACATCCTTATTGCAAAAGTTAAGATAAGAATAAGAATAATACATTTTTGCATAGGAGATCAAATTTGAGGCAATCAATTGCGTGTGGGGAGTCATTTGAACAGACTGAAATTTTCCAAATTGAAATTCATCCAAATATAGGTCTTCCAATTTCTTTGCATGCAAAACACCCAAGTATAATATAAATGATTAAGTCCATTAAATTCTCATCTACCAAAATTCTTTTGCTCTTATTACTGGCAGAGTATATGTATGTGTATGTGGGCAAGTGTTTAAGTACTTTAGTTTTGGCTGTGCCTGTATTTTCGAGTGTGTGTGTGTGTGTGTGCGTGCGTGTGAGTGAGTGTGTGCGTGCGTGTGAGTGAGTGTGTGCGTGCGTGTGAGTGAGTGTGTGTGTGCGTGTGTGTGTGCACATCTGTCTGTCTCTAGAGGGGTTTTGAAGGGGGACAGCATCAGGAGACTTTATGTTAGTCAGCTCTCAGAGAGGTCTCAAATGTCTGTTTTCCTGACGTGTGATCCATAAATATTTGAAGTGGAGAGGGCTGTGCTGCGATGTAGGACAAATCTAATTAACCTAGTACTTCCTCGGGGTTCCCCGTGTCTGTCGGTCTGCGTGGGTGTCTCCCACATCGCGAATTCACCTCCCTAAAAGGCTCTGACTATCCAATTAAGCCACTCAATCCCTGATACGTGAATCAGTCAGGTTAAATAAAGACCTAATCTAATCAAACTTTGTGGGAGGCGGTGAGGAAAACACGGCTGAGGTAGAGAAATGCTTATTCGTACCTTCTGCGCCAATGCACATTAGTTTTTATTTTCAGTAATTTAGTAATTTATGAACATCAATCACACAGTCATTAAATTTACATTCAAAAAGTGCTCAAACTCCAAAATGAGGAATTTTCTTCAACTAACAGTGGGTGTTAAGATAAATGTGAAGTGATGAAATTACAGTGTACAGAAAGCAACATGTGTGCTTTGTCTGCGCTTTGTCACGGCTGTCTAACAGATGATACCCTGTGTTTAGCCAGTGTTGCCTCTGTGGTGAGACAGAGGAGAAATACAACTCTATAGCCAACGTTTATTTTCTGTCATCTGAGCCCTCAGTTGATGTGTCAGAGCGCATCCTATTGTCTCCCGTTGCAGTACAGTAGCCTTTGCTGCTGGGACATTCTATATCTTCACCTCCTTTGTTCTCAATCTGTCAGGAAACAGACCTCAGCAATATCACAGTGCCACTGATTTGGAGATAGTGCTCCCCCCTTTTAACCAGACGAGACACAAGGCTTCTTCTCCCTCGAAAACCACCGTCGGAAAAGCCCAAGTGAAAAGATGGCTCGGGTGAGGATGTAGGGAATCAAAAGTGGTACGTGGATCTCATTCCTGGGGCCCGGGGGTCGCCACACTATTAGAGATCCCTCAGTTTACTTTGCGCACTGAGCCTCACATTTCCATAATGCAGCAGTATTCAGTTTCACACGAGCAGGCTGCGCTCAAACCATTTCCGCTGTAAACCACTCACTTTAGTTATTATACATTTTCATAATAAATACGAAGGGAAATGTGGCCAGAGCCTTGTTAGTTGGAGGTTACCACTAAAGCCAGGGCCGCCCGCTGCCGTTTCTGTTCTATGTCACGACTTACTTAGTTGATGGATGCCTCATTTCGCAAAGAAGTGTTCCCCTGTTTTACAGGTGGGTACTCGTATCCTTGGCAACTGTCAAGACTTCAAACAAGGTAAACCATCCGCTTTCACTCACACTGTGGTGAGGACGTTCTTGTGTCTTTAAATGCCTTCCAGTATGGTGTAAAGCCTCATAGGCACACACACACACACACACACACACACACACAGAAGGCTATCGCCTGCTCTACGGACTGGCCAGATGTTCTAGAGCAAGGCGGCAGCCGGGAATTGGATGAGACCTTGAATTTAAAAGCACCGCGCACAGTACGAATAGCGAACTTCCCCCTGTATTCCTTAGAAGTGCGATTCCATTTCAGCTGCATACCACCAACAGTGTACTGAGGAAGGATAATGAGAAGGGCCAATTAGGAGCTGTTGGACGGGATAGGGACTTCTAGAACAATGGCGGCTTTATTCTGATTTGTCAGCATTAGCAAAGGCAGCAGGTGGCGCGTTCACATTGGCATGTTAGGCGTTTGATTTGCTGCTTTACACTGGCCACCACGTTAACATATACTGTTGCTAAGGAACGATAAAAAATTTACTTTACATAACAATTGAGTGAGCATATAATATCAGTAGTAATATCAGTAAATTGTGAGCTATCAGGAGTTTTGGAGTAGGTGGGGTCAGGACAAGTGTTTCTCCTCTCCAACTCGGATAACATTTCTCTGACATGGCCAGCAAATCATTTGGTACCAGAGCCAGGAGCTTATTTCTCACACACACACACACAGACACATGCATGCACACACACACGCACGCGCACACACACACACACACACACACCCCTCTTTCCCTCCAGGGCTGCGGAAGCACGACGTTTGCTTTCTGGTCACGGTGCGGCCCATCCTGCTCTACGGCACGCGCTTCGACCGGCGCCAGCCCTTCGTGGAGCAGACCGGCCTGGTGTATGTGAGGGGCTGCGAGGTGCAAGGCATGCTGGACGATAAGGGCCGTGTCATCGAGGAGGGTACGCTCGCTCACGTGCTCATTCGCACACGCACGCACACACACACACCCTGACACACAATATGCTCAGTGCTAACTTAAGAGGAACTGTAGCAAGAGAACATATCATCTCTCACTGAGGGT
>JAOEHI010000018.1:5110396-5125209 GCA_025447815.1 Percopsis transmontana | reverse complement strand
TCTGTCTCTGTCTCTCTCTGTCTCTCTCTCTCTCTCTCTCTCTCTCTCTCTCTCTCTCTCTCTCTCTCTCTCTCTCTGTTCCCAGCAGCATGTGAACCTCAGCCAGAGTTTTTATCAGAGGGTTTTAGCAGAGCTCCAGCAGGCCTTCCCAGGAGGACAGGCAACAGGAAGTCGTAAGATGATAAAAACTGGGCCATTACAGGGCTAACGCAGGACCCCAGAGTTCATTAAACCCCCCACTAATCTCACACGGCCTGCAGCACAACACTACACATCCTGAACACACCTCCAGCCCACTGTGGGCACAACAATATGATAGAATGAACACCGTGATCACAGAGAAGGAAATGTATCAATGTTACAGTAAGTTAAATAATTAGAGATGATTAGAAGAACACTATTCCTCATCTGTGTTGTGCTTACCATTCATATGCCAGTGATGTTACATGCATGCCAATACCAAATGTTAAGAAATATGGAAGAAAGATGTTAAGAAATCATATCTTGACTGAATATGAAAAAAGATTAAAAACATTTGTGTGATTCAGCAAAGAACATGAACAAGCTGCCGAAAAAAGACAGACTGGGATCAGGCTAGATAATATATCCAGATACAATCAATTAATTTTACCACCAAAGAAGAATAAAGAAAACCCATTCCAGTAAATTAGCAATTGTCTCAGCAGTGAATGGCTAAAAGGAGGACATAGAACAATAACAGCTGTCTTCCTGAGACGTCACAGTTCTGCTTTGAACATGCCTGATCTAAACCAAAAATAGTCTAAAAGCTAAAGTGTTGTTGTAGAACAGCAGAGAAGACAGAGAATTATACGGCAATGGAATTCATATGAAAGTGCTGATAGCCAACAGAAAGAAAACAGCTGGACATTTTCTGGAACACAGAACACAAACTGCAGAATGCAGAACACAACAAAAAAATGCTGAACACAGAATGTAAAATACAGAAAACAGAATGCAAAATATAGAAGGCTGAACTAATAACACAGGACGCAGGATGCAGAACACAGTATAGAACACAGTGCTTAAATCACACAAATTTAACAGAGAATTCAGAACACAGAATGGAGAGAGGAATGTTAGGCTTCAAGACTGTTTTTGTTTTGAGTTTATTGGGAATTTCCCGATTTTCACTGTTGACTATGTAGCAAATATATCAGTTTGTATTTACTTGTGATTTAGATTTATTATTTTAAATCTGTCCCATTCTTTTCAAATTATATTTTAGTTATGTAAATTGAATACAAGTTCAATTTACGAGTTTTCTGCTATTTCCCAATGAATGTTTTTTTGTGAAAATGACACCATCAGCCATGTTATAATGATTCCAAACGCTTACCACCCGGTCATACCTGCTGCCAGAATCTGACCCATTTATTTATTTATTTATTTATTTATGTTTTCTCCTATCAGTGTAAAATTCAGTTTCAAGCATTCTTTTGTCTTGTTCTCCAGGGAGGAAAGCCTAATTACTCTGGTGTTCTTGGGACCTCCTTTCTGGAGCAGCCCCCCCCCCCCTCCCCACCCCCCAGTCCTCCTTCTCCTCCTCCTCTTCCCCCTCGTTTTATCCCTCTCCCTCATACCAACAGATCAGGCCAGCTTGCACCCTTATCTGCCCTACACTCAATTACCCAGCTCCACACAGGGCATCTGAAGCCCTTGCTCCTGGGGTCTGGAGGTTGCAGTGGGCTGGGCAGAGAGAGGACACGGGCCAGCTAATGGCCTTTTAACCCTTTATATACACAGATAAGACATGCAGGGACTGGGATTGGGGATGAAGAGTAAGGAGGCAGGGGTTGTGCGAGGTTAATTCATCTCAGTCCATTGTCAGCTATCTCAAAGTATTTATTTGTTTTCTGTATATAGTCAGTGATGGAAATGCTGAAAATTAAACCCATGATGGGCCTTTATATTAATGAAGTATGTGTTGTTTTCTCACAAATCCCAAGTGTTAAAAATTTGCTGCAATACATAAATGGTAATGACTATTTCAAGATTCTATCAATGTATTGCAAAGCAACCATGTTAAGGTCTGGAAGTATGATTTCTAAATACAAAAACAATTTTAAAATGCATTTGTAATTTTCCACAAATCTGTGTGTCCTATTTCTCCCACCTGTATGAGCACTATTCTGGGCATGTGAATGCGTCTCCATGCTGACAGAGAAGGGGAGATGGAGAGTGAGGGGTAGAGAGAGATACAAGAGATAGATACATAGAGAGGAACAACAATAAGAGCCATTTCAACCAAGGTTCCTCTGAGGTTCAGAAACTACAGGAGTCGCTATTTAGAAAATGCTCTCATGTCATTTTAAACAATTAGTCACTTTGTTACCCCTTATTCTATTTTAAATTATTTCATAGGTTTATTGTATTGTATATATTCTCTTGTATTGTATATAAAACTAAATACAATATACCAGTTATGCTATATACAGTAAGTAGTAGACTTATTCTTTTTCATTTTCACTTGTGCTCCAGCTGCTGCTATGTTTTTCAAGTGGCTGTTACCGACACTCAAAAAGGGAGGCTGGTCTACTAAGCAAGTCTTCGATGGTCATTACTGCAAGTTCCACCTAAACGGTTCCTGAAATATCAAGCCAATGTGGCTAGGATATTTCTGCTAGGACAAAAGGTTTCTAAATTCCAGGTTCTGAATTATAGAAAAAGTTCCAGCGGTGTAATAGTGGCTTAAGTGCCCCGAATAATTCTGTCTTCTAACAGTCAGAACGGACAGAATTTTATCCCTTCGACATTCTGTTTCAGTTGGTGTTGCATTTTTTTTAACATGTCATAACTTCAAATGTCAGAGACGATTGGTTACAATCCAGCAATGACGTCACATTTGGAGCCAAATCTGACTGGGAGGAATTTTGGCTAAATTACATATTAGGCAGATTTCAAAATTAGTCAATTCCTTTCAGGTCCCTCTGACAACACAACTCACCACACAACAGGAAAAACTGGAATTTTATACTAGGGGACCTTATGTAGAGTGGTATAAAATGTGACTGTGGTGGAGGCCTGGGGGTTATAGGAAGGAGAGCTCCCAGACCTTGTCACAACTGGCTGTCCCTGCAGGATGATTCTGTCCTTTTAAGGCAGTGCTAATGCATTCTCCAGTATTACAGCTACAGTGGGATTGCCCAGCCGCCCATTTCGATCTTTCTAGAAGAATATACTATTCTGCTCTATCAACACACACAGAAAAACACTACCAAAAGCAGACAAGCACACACACACACACACACACACACACACACAAGCACACACACACAAAGTGTTCTTAATTGTAATACTGTATTCCTTTCATTGTCATTTGCATTTGGCACTCCCCATGTTATCATGGAACAATTGGTTTTGGTTATTCTCTTTCCTGTGACTTGCTGTTAAAACTGCTTCATAAATAAAGTTGGCACGAATCGTCTCACTTTTCTTTTCCACTCCGTTCTGTGCATCCCACGAAGCGAACAGGCTTACTGTTCTCCAACCATGCTGCACAACGTCCATTCCAAGTTTCCAGCCACTGACTCAAATCCTCCTCCGTGTCCTTTTGCCCTCCCAGCTCCCTCTCGCCTTACTCAGCCCAGACACGGTGGGTCTGACTTTGACACTTTGTCATGTAATCTGTCCTCCACAGATAGACACTTATCTCTCTGTCAGCACCCGCGCTGGCTGATAGCAGCCATCACACTCCCAGTGCCGAGCTCTTCTCACCTGTCCATCTGTCAAAGTCAGGCTGGTTGCAGCCGTAGCCCTGTGTGTGCGTGTGTGTGTGTGTGTGTGTGTGTGTGGTAAGGGGGGTCTTTGTTGGGGTCACTGGCGGTGCAGGTGGAGGTTTTTTGGGGTGTTTTGGGAGTTGTTTTGGACGGGGAACCGCTGCGTGTCCCCACTGTAGTCGGCGCTCTGTCGGTCTTCGCTCAACGCGGGCGTGCGAATTGACGGCAGTCTGAAAGCGTTGGCGTTTCACATCTCATGTGAGTCTGACCTGGTGGACTGGTATGACAGAGACGTACACAAGTCAAGATAACAGAGTACAATTATCATTTGCAAATCATTAAGGCTTGATCACTGTGTGTATGTGTGTGTATGTGTGCGTTTGAGAGAGAGGGAGAGAGAGAGAGAGTGTGTGTGTGTTTGTGTGTGTGTGTGTATGTGTGTGTGTGTGTGTGTGTGTGTGTTTGAGAGAGAGGGAGAGAGAGAGAGTGTGTGTGTGTGTGTGTGAGTAAGTGTGACGTGTGCATGTGCATGAATTCTGCATGTGTGCAGTACTGTTCTGCCGGGCTTCATGTGTGTTCCACGTGTTTCAGCCACATTTCTGCAAATATTTACGCCGGGTGTAAAATGCTCTTGATCTCTCTCCCCTGTTTACTCTGCTGCTCTTTTTCTCAGCCGACTCTTACACTGACCTTTTTTCATCCTGACATGGAGTGACGGGGTGGAGGGAGAGAGAGAGTGGTGGGGGGGTACACAAAATGCGAAAGCACGTCGTTTTGGTGTGTAGTGGCGTGTACGAGAGAGAGAGAGAGAGAGAGAGAGAGAGAGAGAGAGAGAGAGAGAGAGAGAGAGAGAGAGAACAAACACTGCACACACACAGCACAATTGTCCTGCTACTCTTAAATAAGCTTGCTTAGTTACATACTTATGGTAAGTCGCTTTGAAAACACCTAAAACAACCTTGAAAGCACATAATACATTTGTGATTAAGTGATGATGTCATGCAGATATTCAGCACCTGGGTTGTTTATAGGCCAATTATGCTAACTGTTGCTGATTTACTGTTATATGTTACATAAATTTGCCTCTGTGAAGCATTATATATAAGGTAACAGATACATAAAATTAAAAAATTAAAAATGCTACTGGCTTATCCTTTAACTTTAATATAGTGATTTGTGTTAAGCGTTAAGCTTGTCTTCAGCTTGACCGCCTCATTCCTTCCAGTGTGGGGCTGTTGTCCTCAGTCTGTCGAAAGGAAACAGATCTAGTAGCTGGATCACAGTCCTGCGTCTTGGCAGCAGCTGTGGAAGAGGCTTTGGGATCATTAGGGTGCCTGGCATGAGAGGTTGATGGGAATCTGCTAACACTCTGCTGTTATTCAGCAAGAATGAAGACTGCTATTCCTTTGACTGTAATCACAGCAGCAGTTTTACTCTTGTTTAAAATGGCAGCTGTCAAAGTGGGCCTTTGTGAAGGTTGCTGGCGCGTTCCAGGCCTCTGCCCATAAATAAAGTGCTGACCATGGTACGCTCCAGACCCACATGCCCTCCCTCGGATGCCCGACCTTGCAGCAGAACTATGGAAGACACGCGCTGCCAAACTGCGTCATTGTAATGATGTGTGCTCTCGCTGGGCCTACCTTCCTATGTTAGGGCTTGGTGAACACCTGCCTACTGTATCACTGGACAGGGAAATACAAGAAAAAAGGAACATTTTTATCATGGCACAATCATGAAGAAGGCAGAAACAGGCGGCAGAGAGGAAACTAATGTGTAGAGAAGAAAAAAAAGAAACGCAAACACACCCATACACACACACACACCTCCATGACCTCGGTTGATCTTTTCTTGACTTTTCTTCTCTCCGGTGGCTGGGTAGAGAGAAGGGCAGAGGACAGGAGTGTAAGTGAGCACCGAGGACATGAGGAAAGGCAGAGTGGAGAAGTGGAAGAAAACAAAGTGAGAAACTGTCCTCTCCATGCGCCAGGGCATGACATCACAGCACTCCCAACTTCCATTAGAGCCTAATAAATGAATGCCTAACGAGGCCGAGTGGGTGGGAAATATTGGAGAGAAGGGGGGGGAGGGGTTGCAGCGGAACTCCATGCCAGCCTGCATCTATGTTAGCCCCATCAGGAACACTTGGGGGTTTGGGGGTTTGGGGGTGGGGTGGGGGGGCCAGGGGAAGATGGTGAGGGCTACGACAAAAACGAGGGTGGAATGAGGCTAAAAAAACCTCTTGGCCCATTAGAGAAATCAGGCCGGGACTCTAAAAACACCCTGAGAGCAGAGAGGCCGAGTGGCCCTGGTGTAAACATACAGTGGGTGGCAGCCCCCGAGTGCTCTGACGGCCAGCGGCGGCCATGATGGATCTGTGGAGTTATCTCATTTTCCACTGTTTTAATTAGAGGCCAGGCTGTGAGCCCCGGCAGCTGGCTCTGCTGTATGACTCCTGCGGACTGACAAAGAAAAATGTGTCCATCGGCACTGTTGCCAAGTTCAGCCTGACCAAAGAAGAAGAAAAAATACCCTACGGCCTGTGAACCCTACGGCCTGTGGGATCCATAGGGCAAAATGCATATAGAAATATTAACCTATTTTTCTATTGCCATTTGCAGTTAATTCCTTAAGTTATTTGCCTTTCATAACATCACTTTGCTCTTTCTCTGTCTCTGCCTGTCTTAAATGAGAGAGTAAAATGTGCATAATTTGAAGAGAACAATTACCTATATTTACAGCTAATTAGAGCTGTGCTACTTCAATGACAATAATAGGATGAGTTAAGGTATCAGATGTCGCTCCACAAAACGTCTCTGGAATGAAACCCTCTGTGCACCCTGTTATCAGGTGGTACCGTCGGCCCTGTAATCCAACGGAGCTCCAGGATGATGGGGAAAGATGAAATGATACACACTGTCATTTCCTCGCATAGTGCAACTTTGACATCAGGGCAACCAGAAACATTCAAAATAGATGACTATACACATCAGGCTAAAATTCATCCTATTTAAAATGGATTAGCAATAATATTTTAAAAAAATATATAAATTAACTTCAATATCTAGATTTTAACAGTTTTATTAATCTTATTTAAAAAAAAAAAAAATTCAGTGACACAGAGAGATTTAGGTTTTGTTGGAGGAAAGGTTGCACCGTGTTTATTCATTTCTAATTTCTATGCTTCTAAAAATAAATAATGTGTAAATTATTAATGTAAAATATGATACAGCATGATTTTATTTGAGGTCAGCATGTAAATATCGGTATATATATTAAACTCTCATACTGTATGCGTGGCTTCAGCTGTTCAAGAAAGATAAATAAGTCTTCATAAACTGAACAAAATTCCCTGCTAAGCTTCTTATGATGAACATAATTTTGTCTGGGCACTGAAAGGAAAAAAAATGCTTGAAGGCAGCTAACTTGAGCTTTCTTCTAAATATTTGCAGCATTCGTGCACATCAATTGAACACCAATGCGTCACGTCAGTTATGTCATTTTCTCCACAGGAGTCCATGTTTGGGAGACTGAGGATTTTATGGGAACAGTTGCATGCATTCCCGTATAAAGGCTGTTGCCATACACGTTTCGATCTGTTATCCATTATTAGACTGCAGTCCTGAATTTTTAACGTTGGCAATTTGTGCGAAACATGGATACGAAGCCATGTTGTGTCCCGCTCATTTGTTGAAAAGTAGAAATGGAAAGATGTTCGCAAGAAAGCATTTTTACAGAGCGCTGGAAAAAAGGAAAACAAAATCATGTTCATTGTTGTTTAAACTGGACCCCCCAATTAAAGGTCTGTGTATGTGCATGTGTGTATGTGTGTGTGTGTGTGTGTGTGTGTGTGTGTGTGTGTGTGTGTGTGTGTGTGTGTGTGTGTGTGTGTGTGTTTGTGTGTGCATGCCGTTCTACTGCTTGCACATGTTTAATTTCGACTGTGTTATTGTGAGTGGGCCTCAAAGGAAAGTCTGCTATTCACCATAGCCAAGCTCACTTCCAATACTGTTCACTATTTTGTGTATACTGTGATACTACTGTACTTATAACATATACTGTGATACATACTTAACATAAAAACATTAAAATATTTCCTCATTCAGACAGAGATGCATGCACACGGAGAAACTCACAGATAAATATGAAAACTGTTATGCAAATAAAATGGTAAAATCACATTTAATAAATCATATTCATGCGTACAGTAGCGAACAGCTCCACAGGAAGAATGACATACATTTGTCTTTTAAGGCCTGTCATGATGTTATTTGAAAATATTTCAACTTACCCATTTATTTTTTCATTTAATTGCAGAGAGTACAGAGACATTTCACTTCTTCTCTAAGGCTCTGTCCTTTCTTTTCTTTTCTTTTATGATAGAAAAGTGGCATCTGTTGTAGAATGACACGATGTTATGATGTCGGACTACTGTTAACTGTGTTTGGAGGACAGTGGAGCACACACACACACCAGCATTTAAACATCTGCATATAGTGCTGGCCGGTCCAGATGCAGCTGTGCCCTGCTCATGGACATATTTTCACTGCACAGTAATTCCATATATCTGCCCAGTGTTAAGTCTAGCTTGGATCTACAAATGGACAACACAATACAGAGCATGTGCAGCTTGTAATGCTTTTTTTTCAATGTAATGTTTTGTAGCATGAATGCTCGCTATGTGACTATTAGTGTTTCAAGAGCAGTTGCGTGGTCACAGGCTTGTCTCACAGGCTTGTCTCACAGGCTTGTCTCACCGGCTTGTCTCACCGGCTTGTCTCACAGGCTTGTCTCACAGGCTTGTCTCACAGGCTTGTCTCACAGGCTTGTCTCACAGGCGACTGAGCTGTACAGGTGTGGGTCTCTCCTGCAGACAGTTGTTTGTACACATGATGAGTTACTGTCAGCTACAACAGGATGTTTGGGACCAACCCACAAGCGTGAGCGCACGCTAGTGTGTGGGTGGAGGTCAAGAGCATGCTTGGGTGTGTGTGTGCACCCGTACGTATCCCTGGTATGATCCTCTGAGGACTTCCATTAAATTGACGTGAAATCGATTAGTATTAAATCAGTGGTTTCCAAGGAGGGGTTTAGGGGCCTCTGGAGGGGCCACAATATGCTTTTGAAGGGCCATGAGATAATTTCCAGATATTGAAAAAACATTTTTGGTAGTTCTAGTTCTATATTTTACACAGCTTTATTGCATGTTTTTCAGTGTTGTTTATACTGTATACATTTTACATTATTAACACTGTGCCATAAAAAGAAGCCGTTCACAGCTCAGGATCAAGCTTTAAAGCACCTTTTCTTTGGGGGGGGGTCAAAAACGATTCGGATGGTTCCCAACCACATCCGAGTTGGTGGAAAACGAAATGTCGACAGAATGGAGCGTTGTTTCACCGCTGTCTTTGTCTTTGTCTCCACATTCACTTTTTCCACATTTACAATTGGCTGCTTTGATGCATGTTAAAGGAATGCTGGGTGAGTAATTGGGAGGGGGGGGGGGTAAAGAGGCAGCTCACACTGCTAAACTAAGAAACTTAGGAGGTGATAGAGATTATTAAAGAGGCCACAGGCAGAGAAGAGATAGACGCTGAGGAAGAGAGAGAGAGAGAGAGAGAGAGAGAGAGAGAGAGAGAGATTCTCTCCCTGCTTGTCCCTTTCTCCCATTCTCAGTGTGCCATCATTTGAGTTGATTTGGATTAATGCTTTAATTGGGAAACACACACAGACCGTGAACATCTGCACCCCATAGCACTGGAGCGGCCGCCAAGACAAACTACTGCTGCGTCACATTGCCAGATTTCCCCTAGAAACGAGCACGCAGGCAAAAGCCCTGTGTAGAAGATACTGGGGCTTTATGGCAATGGAGCCTGGACCCGGTTTTAGTAGTTGTCCTAGCTTGGCATTGCCAACCCACAGCTATAATCAGGCTCACACACACAGTAAAAACTATACACAAACATCATCTCTGTACAAGAAAAACGTGGATAATCACATCTGGTCTGATTGTGTTTTCACAGTGTCGTCCAGCCCATAAAGGAATGTATTACTATTACGATTATACAATTTGTACATCTTATCTTTGTGTGGTCCTCCATAGTATCTCCATAGTATCTTTGTTCAGCGTTTTTATTCCGTGGTCCCACAAAAATTGATAGTTTCAGATGACGCTTGAAGGATCAAAAATCAAACAAATACTGATCTTCATACTGGTGACCCCCATGTAGACTCGTGGCTAGTGCAGAAGAACCCAATCATTTGTCTTTGTGGAGGCTAATCAAACATCCCAGATTAAAAGGCACTTCTCGCTGACAAGGGGATTGAGTTTCTAATTATATTTACATTTCTAATATTAGGTGTTTAACGCACCCTTTATAGACAGTTAAATTGAGTGTAATGTTGCAATTATCAGTATGGGAAACTGCCAAAGAAATATGACAATATTAAGAGGCTCTATACTCTTACATTGTTCCTGACATAATAATATGGTGACGTGCAGGGTATTTCTTTTGATTATGACAGAGGGCAAGTTCTCCATATCTTACAACACTAATGAGGCAAGACGCTTCTTAATAACCAGAGTTTGTATATATGTAACAATATCTCTACGAAGGAGAGTAAGGAGATCTTATATGTTCTTTCCTGTCTTGCATGGTACCTTTTCTGTTTCTCTATCTGCATTCTGACCACTGTTTCCAAATAGAGGGAACTTCTCTCAGATCATCTGGTGCTGCATGATGGCAACCACATGGTTGTCAGCCACACAAGAAGAGGCAGTGGTATGACAGTTTACACACACACATACAAAAATACACAGCGTTAACTTCACTAGTGTCCCATGGTGCATATAAAGAATTGGTAGTAAAAGTGTCAATGGTCCAACAGGCAGTTTGGGGTGTGTCCCAAAGTGAAACCTAATCTCTGCCCCCTTCAGTACAGAATGATCCTTTCTTGTCTTTTACAAGAGGGTGATTTACTAATTCAGTTTACCCGTGCCCTATTAAAGTTCTATCCTCAACTTTGTAGCTTTTTTTAAATGTTCAATTATTTTCAATACGCTTTTGTGGCATGCCAGCATATAAATTGTTCATGCTGGCATTGATAACTGTTTCAGTTTCTGGCGGCAAACATTAAATTAGAACTACAAACAAGCGTTGGTGGCACTACGCGCTGATCTCGGCCCCATTGGTCAATAGCGTTCAAAGACTTCCTTTTGGGTGTCCAACTCAAGCATTCCTTTCTAGGACAGTATGGACTGTGTCACCTCATGACACAAACTAAATGGCAATTTCGAACTAAAGAATCTCAGATTGATGCACGCATTGCAGCTTTGAAAGCCCTAAGTGCAGCGACCATACTGGTGAAGACGCACTGTAGTGAAATGCATCAACACACATTTTCCCACAGACTGTGAGAATATTTTGTGAGAATAACTATTTTTATCGTCACGCCGACGCTCACATGGGCGGGCTGCCTCAGAACAATGTAAGGCTACACACTGTCTGTGTGACTGGTGACCTCTGAGACCCCCCGTGTGCCCCTCCTACCCACACTGGATCCCCACTTCACCACTCCGCCACTGACCCCCATTCATTTAGACTGACCCTTCCTTATCAGGTATGCCACTTTTCTCTCTCTCTCTCTCTCTCTCTCTCTCTTTATTTCCTGCGTCTTCTCTACAATTTTTCCACTGTTTCATTATTTTCTCATTCCTCTCTCTCTCTCTCTCTCTCTCTCTCTCTCACACACACACACATACACACACAAACACACACACACACACACACACACACACACACACGTACACACACACACACACACACACACACACACTAACAACTGCACAATAGGCAATACTCACCAGTACAATCTTTCCAGTTTCCTCTTAAGTGCTAACACACACACACACACACACACACACAGAGAGAGAGAGAGAGAGAGAGAGAGAGAGAGAGAGAGAGAGAGAGAGTGCACATGCACATCTTACAGCCACACGCTGTGGGAACCCGTGCTGACTGTACGCGCACCAGAGAGCACACACCAGAGTGCGGAGTCAAATGTCAAGGCTTGGCCCTCGGAGCACGGGGCCAAGAAACCAGACCTTGCACGGGGTGATTAATACAGCAGAAAGCAGCCGGGGCTTAGGGAATGGCCACAGCGTCCAGAGAGCATTCCAGCTTAGCTTTGGAGGAAAGGGCGCTTACACACTCCCGCCTGCCAAAAGGACGGCTTTCGTGAGCGTTTCCTCTGCTCCCTGTACGGTTTCACGTTCACCCCTGCTGCATTTGATCATACAAGCCCCGCAACACACACTCAGATCACCGTACCTAATTAACAACGAATGCTGAGGTGAGCCACACACACACACACATACTGTACACACACACACACACGTACACTCTTCAGCAATGTGACCCCTCACACATGTATGGATTAACTGGTCTGTCTGTCATACACACACAGTTGCTCGGCGGGCCTGCTACCACACACAGTGACTGTATTGCCTCACCGGCAGCACATGCGCGTTTCCCTGCCGCACGATAACATCGGCTGGGTTCAAGTCCTGCGTGGTTCTGTCATTCAGTGACTGAAGCACAGCACCTCTCTGGTCAAGGCAATTACACGAGCTGAGATATGAAAGAGAAAAACAAACAGATCAAACGAGGGAACTGGCAGACTGCACACACTGTTAACGCTGCACTGGCAGAAGTGTAGAGCCTGATATTCACAATACAAATATAACGACGGAGTCTCGCGGCTACGATTTCATTTCGGGAAACCTTTTGCTGGTAATGAGCGCCTCCTATCATAACAGCCGTGTGACTGAGAGAACTCAGAGGCAGAGAGACGGAACATGGCTTGTGACAAGTTCCTGACAGTTAAATGGCTGCCTTGCCCGGTGGCAGAATGTTGACTGCCGTCTCCACTTCTTTCCTGGCACTGTCACAAGGCCTGGGGGACGTTTTTTTATAGGGGCATGTCCTACAGGACCCCAAAAATCTGAATCTGAAAGATTTTGGATAATTAGCAACAAATGGCCTCCACTTCAGCACCGGTTATGAAGGCCATAGTCAATAACTGGAATAAATTACTCTGCGTTTGTTTGGTTTTCCTGCCATAGGGGCCAACATTACGTCTCCCCTGTTCCCATATAGCGGCTCGCACAGTCTGATTAACATTATCATTAGCTTAATGAAGCTATCCCGGCGCCCTGCACACCGCTGTGATGAATTGACCTTTAGTGAGTGGAAAAGAATAAACAGAGCGTAGGAGTCTCTGTTGTTAGGCCTATCTGTCTGTCCTTTTGTGGTCTGACACAGAGACCCCCTCATCCATCTAAAGCAAAATACAGAGAGACCTGGCAGGCCTCAGAAGAATAAACAAGGAGTGGGCCAAATTACGGGTGCCAAAAAGCGGTTGACAGCAGCGTTTTTTTTTCTGCACCCATTTACTCGCTAAAAATATGCCAATGCCAACCGAGCGGCTTGCATGCCCACAGGGGTCTGTGCGCCAGTACCTTTATATAAGACACCATCTCATATCTTGTGTAATGACTGTTCTGAAACATTCAATTTGAGAATTTCCACAGCGAGGATAAACACTTTGACAAAAACAAAAGCATCCAACACAACTTGTAATGAGGAGTCTCACTGTCAGGTGATACTGTAGGTCACCCAGTACGGGGGTGGATGTTGTCGACAGTGTTAGCGTTAAGCTTGAGAGAGGAGAGCTGGTGTTTTCCCATCTTTGCATCCGTGTTTACACATGTGTGTGTGTGTATACGTCCTCTGAGAGGTTTACATATTGAGGGTAATGGGATAACTTTCGCCTGCCGTACAATTGCCAACACTGGAACAGGTGTTTATCTTGTCAAAGCTGTTGTGCTAAGCCGACCTTTGACTCCTGGTTAAGAGCCAGTTTAGAAATTAAAACAAGAAATCACCTCCACCTCTCCATTTTTTTCTTCACACTGAAACACACATACACACACATACACACTAAACCTCACACAAATACGTGCGTGCAGGAGAGAGGTCGGGCGGATGATGAGTCATTTTACAACTATTTCCTAGTATGCATCACTTTCTCCTGTATTTTTGCAAACCAGCTTATTGAAGAAAGTGAGAATAAAAAAAAGAGAGAGAGAGACAGAGAAACACAGAGGCAGAAAAAAGGAACTAATGAAACAAGCGGACAAAAGAAGAGAGAAGAGAGGGAGTTACCGTGAACGACCGCGCAACTTCGTTCGGGGTCCCAGGTGTTCTCTGAAGGAGGGGGGCGAGGAAGGGGTGTGAGAGGGTGGATGGGCGAGGCCCGTCGCTGTGTGGGGTCTGTCTTGCGTGCATTCAGCACCAGAGTCTGAGTTATTGATTTCCAGGCATGAAGAATGAATATTGTCCAGGGTTTAACTCCGCTCTGCAGCGACTGCCAAGCGCTCTTCAGTGAGAGCTCTCAAATTACACTCCTGTCTCGCTCTCTCTCTGACAGACACCCAAAGCGACACTGGCTCTGAATAAAGCTGTACTTGAGCTGAACAATATTACATTTTACACATTATATTTCAGGTTTCTCATAACACATCTCGTCCGGCACCAAATCAATCAAAGTCAATATACAGCTAGCCTCAAAAGAATGTTCAAATAACAATATTGGTGCTGCTTTGTCATTTATTTCTTTAATAATGTTTTATTATTATATTAATTCATTGCATTTGTTGAGTGTACCTTTATGAACAACATGCAACATGATGATGTCGATGTTTCTAACTCGTATATTTTCATATATCCAAATACCTTAATTTTCAACTTCTAAACAAAGTAGGTAGCTCCATCAGTAAAAACCATCATTGTTTAGATATATTATATAAAACTAAATTTAACCTGATGCAACATCACAACCAAAACATTTAGTTAGGTTTAGTTATAGGCAAACAGTAGTAGAGACAGTAAAAGCCTATGTGGTTGTATGGATAAGTTTACCTCAATCAAACCCACCACAAACGCACACGTACACACACACACACACACACACACACACACACACACACACACACACACACACACACACACACACACA
>JAOEHI010000018.1:5085816-5109507 GCA_025447815.1 Percopsis transmontana | reverse complement strand
CACACTCACACACACACACACACACACACACACACACACACACACACACACACACACACACACACACACACACACATCCATACCCATAGTGGAGGCGAGAAATGTTTCACAACCTAGTAGAGTCTGATCAGGATTTCAACCGTGTATTGAAAACACATGTGAACATGCTGAATAAGGCTCTGAATGGGTATCAGGTTATTCTAACAGTCACCAAGCTATTTGAAAGGTTGAACTGCAGCACCAGAAATATGTACATTTTAAAACGTTTCCATGTTGCACCCGCGTGTTTAGCCACTCTGCACTCAGATCTCGAGAGAAAGCAAAGTAATAATTCATGATTGAGCAGGCGGCTCTGGTTCGTGTGATTAACATTTATGGAGAAATCATTTAACATCGGTCGGACAGCGGTCCTCTCATAAGAAACCCTCTTACAGAAACATGAAAGCTGAATGAATGAAAACAGTACTGTGTTGAGCAGCTCAAAGAACCTGATGAAAAATGTGCGGCCATGCGGGCAGATACAGAGGCCAGCAATAACAGCACTCAACATGTGAAGCGGGAAAAAAAATAATAAAAAATCTCATATTCATATATTAACACATCTCTGTAGCCTCAGCTACTGAAAGCTACAAGTTTTCCTGGCAGGAGAGACCGACAGACTGACAGCTCTCTCGCATTTTACTAAAGAGCTAACTTAGTCCTGTTTGTGAAGCCACAGTCCAAGTCAAATCATGTTGAAATGAGTACAAAACAGATCTGGATGTAGGCATCTATTTATAGTTCACTAAAGGAACTGGAACAATAGCACTTGTTAATCATGACAACTTACAGTAGGCTGTTTTGTCTCTCAAGTTGTCCATCGCAAACGCCACCCATAACCCACCCCAGTCCAGTCTGGTACTCCTTGTAGCTTGGGAGTTAGAGGTGCAGACTGATAACGTTTTGAAGTCTCAGCACCACCAAAGCAAAGTCATGATTAAAACAATGTAACAAAATACCAAAACTAAAACTGGGTTTGCATACAAAACAAAATCCAAGACAACCGCACCTTGATTACATCACATGGTGTGTGGTGTGTTACAACTGGGAGGGATGTGTTACAGGGCCATACACATTGACTGACAGCTGCATTGGATATAAAACACAGTACCCTTTATTTACAATGTATTTTTCCTTCATATATGTTAATAGTGGGCTACATAACTTAGCCCTGTCACAAAAACAACCTGATGGAGGGGCTTGGGGTTTAGCAGAGCCAGTGGGTCTCCCACCAGTAATCTACAGAAGGCATAGGAGCAGCCTATGTCCTGGGGGCTCAGGGAAGATCTGGGTCTTGGGCTGATAATGAGCAGGGGATAAAGGAGAGATAGGGGGGTCTTAACACCTTGAGCCCCTGGGTCACACTTTCTGCTGGTGGCCACAGATCCCTTATGCAGCCCAAACACTGAGCAGCCATCTGTTTTTTTGGTGTGTTTTTTAAATGTAATGTCAGTGTTTTTAAAAAATCATGGCTCCCTTAGAAAAAGTAAGTTGTGATTTTCTGAACTACAATTCTTTTAAGTGGGTATTGAAGGCCTTTTATATTAAAAATATTGATTGATTATCTGCAACTTTTAAGTTACAGATAATAATATAGACATTTTTGTATTTTATTTTATATATTATAAATGTATCTATCCACAGGTATATTTTGTAATTAGGCTGTATCAAGGATTATTTACTGTATTATTTAAGACTGGAATGCGCTCATCAAATGATGCCAAATCATTTTTTGAAATCCAAAAATGCCCTGATTGTAATTTTCTATTCTATGACTTGTATTACCAAATACTGTATGTGTGCCAGAAAAACAAACAAACAAACACACATTCGTTGAGTTCAGGGTTGTAAAGATAAAGGTTTATTTTTTCACTGCTTTTCTAGTGGTATATAATTATTAAATATGAAATGACAGGGAATGTCAATGGATCTTCACTAGGCTATTTGTCCATGAGGGTGTTAGTGCCAGGTATGATGGAATGGATGCTGTTCAGAGAGGGGTGTGAGTCCTCTGTGAGGTCAACAGACCTAAGGCCTGGATTTAGCAGTGGCTCGGACTAGACCAGACGGAATAAATCACCTCAGTGGCACCGATGACAAAACCTGACTGGTGGCCCTTTCTAACCATCATACTTCATCCTGACATCAAACAATTAGGTTACCAGTTTCAGCACTTATATACTTACTTACTATAGCTTGATTAAATTTGATCTAACAATTTTTAACAACACTTCTTGTGGCACAGTTTATTGTAGCAGTAGCATGCTGATCCCAGCCCAGATGAGACAAGACTGTATTGTCTTACCATTACTATTCTTACTGCAGGCACGCTGCAGCGACAACAGCTGATGAAATTAATAATTGCACTAGGCTAAAAGTAATGCAATACTTCTTAGTTTTAATGAATCACCTGTTTTAGAATAATATTTTTATTTAAAATCATATCAGCAAGCAGCCCAGCAAGCATTGCAGATAGAAGCAACTGGTGACAAAACATGAACACCAACAGAACATCGTTCTCCTTTGATTCAGCTACATACACCTTAAAAAAAACATTGCATTCTTACAACAAAGCCTAAGATAAGAATCAATGACATAAGCAGCAGAACCTCATCAGCTTATCCAAGGTGACAGTGGTGGAAACAGCAGGCTTCATGTCGAGGCGAGGCCACCCTCCAAACGCTAACACCATGTAAACAGGACCGGAGGTGCATGGGCATCAGACCCAGGACCCGGGCACTGGAGGAAATGGAGCTAGCCACTGCCTGTATGCAAGTATGTATCCCATTATGGCCGCTCTGTGTGCACAGAAATACTGTATGCCTGCTCGCTGCAGCTTGTATTTATTTTACTGTCTTTCATCTGCAAACCACTACCAATCTACATCGCAGGGAAACTGACTCTGTGTAACCCATAGGTGTCATTTAGGATTGATTCCCTGAATTTAACATCGCATGTCAAAGTGGAACCATCTGTCCGCCTGTCTTTCTGTCTGTCTGTCCTTGCCAACACCTGTAATAAGAAGGGAGAGGAACTCCTAATCCTCTAAGTGGAATCATAAGGTAAATTAGTGAGCATGTACTGTAAATATTCTTACGAATCACCTTTCATTTAAATTATTTTGTTGTTGGTGATTTGAATCGTATGTTTGGTTTTCGTTGGATTGCTTGTCTGCACACTTCATCATGACAAATAAAATAAATTGCCAATGACAGGCAGGACTACAGGCAGGCAGGAATTACTGTGGGATTCACTCTTTATAGCTATTTATTCAGTATTAGTTAAGGGAGATGTAAGCAAGGCTCCTATCTGATTTTGAGATAAAGGCCCCGAGAGCTCCTGTGTTTATGTCAATCGAATTATTTTCTTCCCAATGCTTAAACATCCCCTAATGAAGTTCACCCACTTAACTGAGAAGAGTAAACACTTCAGATCTCTGTCATTGCCTTCATTCACATTGCCTTTCCCTCCATTCTGGTATAAAACCAATAAAATGTCCAAATGTCGCCATAATAAATGGCAGCAGTGTATACACAGCGATCTGCAGCACTCCTTCTAGAACTGAAATTCAGGACATTTAAACTTCACTTACTTCCTTTGCATCTGACTAAAACATAAAACATCATTTAGATTTTTTTGTATATAAGTATAGCTTGAGGACAGTGATCCATAGCCCCTTAGAAAGCAGGGAGCACTAATACTATTCAATTAAAGGACCACTGAATGTGTCATGTAGTGCTGAATCCTTAACATGTTTATTTTAAAGACAGGGAATTTATCATCATAAAATACTGGGCCTCTGGTGCCAAATGAAATGTTATAATGTCACTAATGCGCTTCAGATAAACTAAACATTTGCTCATTTCCATACCTCATTTCCATACCATGCACAGAATTGCTGCACAGGAGAGCTAAACCATATTTGATATTTCAGTATGTTCAAAGTGGACTAGGCTAATGCCTATAGGGCCTCATGCATAGAACCTTGCAGAATCTTTCATTTATTTTTCTACTTCTATTATTATACTTGTGTTCTATTGTATAAACATTGTGGTTAGTGCTTGTATAACCAATGAAAATAATTGATTTAAATTAGGCTTTCTTGGGGATAACTAGTGATCTTTCCCAATGAATAGAGAGCTGGAGTCTGTTGTGTTTAATTTATAAATGAAAAGAAGTGCAGGTTTGGAACTAGGTCTGTTTTATTAACTAGTGTGTTGGCAGCCCCAGCTGGCACAATGACTTGTGGGTAATGTAGCCTTAGCGTTACTAATAAAGTCCCCCTATGCCAAGAAATGCATTCTTGAAATTAAAAATGTATTTTCAAGATGACTGCGCTGGTTTATTTATTTAAGTCCAAGAATTAAGAAAATATAGTAGCCTATAGAAACGGTATGTTGTCTATCAGACAGGAATAACATCAAAGACATTGTACATTGGGTGATGACTTAACAATACACAAGTACGCTATACGCTATAGTATTGGGTGCAATATTCATACGAATATGGGTTTAATGTCTGAATACCAACTGTAGGATGGTGAAATCTCAGAAGCAGTTGAAGATTTGCCAGGTGTTTATTTACAGCAGGTGAGAAATCCAGTGGAAGAATATATACAGTACACTTTTTTCAAATAAACAACATCTATTTCTAAAAAAGGTAAATTTTGGAAAACATTTGATTACATGATACAAGTTTTAGTTGACATTGCCCCTACTGACAGTTGATGAGTATCAGTCTTATGTAGTCAGTCGAACAGTTTGCTATTTCAATATTGAATGAGAAAAGTGCCAATCTTGGCAGGGACATTAATGTTTCCTTTTTATGTTGTTGCGGTCTTGAAAATCCTTATTCTAACCACGTGTAGGAGGAGCGAGCCAGCTAGTCGACTATTACTATTTACCACATTTTATTTTGATATTCATTGGTTGATATCTATCATTGTAATTTTCACAGTTTTTATTGCTTGATATAGAGTAGGATTTATGAAATAAAAAGGCTTCAAAGGGCCTCTTCTTGTGAAATTATTTGCTCTTGAATTAGGGATTGTATGGCAATTGGTGGCAAAACACTGAGAAAATGTGTATTTAGTTACACACAGAGAAATATGCTGCCCCAAAACTGAATGAACTGAATTCTGTTGGTTTGTGTTTTGCCGCTATTCATCAAGAGAACAGTATGCTTACTTGATTTCTGATTTCTAAAAGGTTTTTTTATAATTCTATTCCTTCTTTCTTTAAAACTCAGAGAGAGACAGAGAGACAGTAAGAGACAGAGACAGAGAGGCAGACTGACAGATAGAGACAAAGAGCGAGATGTCTGATTCAACATGAAACATCTGCCACCTGATTGATTCCGGAATCAAATTGTGCATAGCAACAGCGCAAGCTAGAGCTTTTAAAAGGCTCATTCCAGCCTAATACATGGCCCATTACCAAATGGCCATTTATCACATTAACTGTGCCTCTAGAAAGCAGCCAGTGTCTCCTGCACGGTGCCACAGTGCTCTCTGTCTCCAGTCAGGACACACTAAGCTACACATACACTCTGCCACGATTGTGTTTACCTCGGCAGTACAAACACGCCTCACACACCTCTGAATCTATTAGCACAGAGAAAGTGAGAGGAAACCTGCTGATACAGAGAACATGGCTATTTTCGCCCTTGTTGGCTTCTATATTCTAAGACACTTTCCTTCAAAAATGTAAAGCAATAGAAAATATATAGATCTACCTATATACTGAAGGATGTTTACAATATGTGCACAGATGATGCATTCGTTTTTCTCATTTAAAATCGACACCTATCTGTGTCTTCTGATAAAGAAGTATCTCCAAAGATCTGTTGCACAAAGCATACAAATAACATTTGGCTCACTTTCATAAAACACAGACAACTATATTTTACAGAATTCACAAAAATAAACACTTTCCCCAAGCCTTTAATTAGCATGAACTCAGAGTGCTTTAACTGGAATTAAGGAGCTTCAACTTCAGCTGTGGTGAGTCTGATTACTTAATAATATGGTGATAAACACAACTATCAATCAAAGCCCCTGACAGGACTTACAATTCAGAAGAAATTGGCCAAAATAAGAGCTGCTGACTCTCTCATTGTGGGTACAAGTGCATGTGCGTATGTGTGTGTGTGTGTGTGTGTGTGTGTGTGTGATTATGGTCATCTTCATGGTTATGTGTGGGTGTGCAAAAGGACACTCACTGTCAGTAATTAGATTTCTTGCACCAACGTCAGAAGGAAAAGAACCTGAAGTGTCAAGCAAGATGACACCTATTTAATGAACGCAACTACTGTAACAGGAAACTCACTACAAAACAACAGATAGGTAATTACACAATAACACAAAATGCAGTGCAAAATCATTTAAAACACATTCAATTTCAGTTAAAATAGCAAACTCTCATTTCATTTGCACACAGCTTATAGAACGGTGATTCCTCTTACTGTCAATGATTCTGTAATGTAAATCATTCAATAATATGCCATTCAATAATATGCCATTCAATATGCCGTGAAAATCCTTAACAATTCAAAAGACACGTGGTTAACTATTTATTTTAGGGACCATATATTTTACTCTTGTTTCTCACCTAAACCATGCTGCTTCTGTGGCTGCTCACACTTTTTAAAAAGCTTTGGAAATAAATAATAAAAATAAAAATAAACAGCTGTAACCTCTTTAAGAAGACTTTTAACATACCATGTAATTACAATTAGATCATTTGTAATCACTGTAATCACTGTGAAGTGCATGTTCTTATTCTGTATTGATAGGACTTTACTTTTAATTATTATAAACATTTTTAAATGTTAAGTGTCTTAAGAATTCTAGCTAAAAATTGCAACATTATGTCTTTTTTTAATGTCCTTTTTGTTTTGTTTAACAGCAGTGATTTGTTCACTGCAACTTGGCACTATGACGCACACATACATTTCTGACTACAATTTTTAAGTGCCTGCCACATTTAAAGCTGCCTGGACCTTAGCTGACTGCGACGTGAATGTTGCTGTTTTCTGTTGCTAGAAAGGCCTTGCTGCTCAGATGACGTTAAATGAATTCCAACTGAAAGGTAAATCACTGCCGTGCTTGGGGACTGCAGCTATTCTCTCTCACCTCGCCACTTTTAGCAGACCGTGGCTGATTTCCTTCCTTGCGTGACTCTGGAGTGTAAACACAGAGGCCGTGTGACTCATCACTACTTCTCACTTCCATGGTCTGATATAAACACATGAAGGGGTCAGGGGTCGTTTCAGTAGGATTGGCGAGGGAGTGTAGGGGGGGGGGGGGGGTGCACTGTTGGGGGGCCAGGACAGTACAGTCTCCTTCTTAGTCATCTTCAATTCTGAAAAGAACTCATTGCTTCCTGTGGCCAAAGCCACAAGGCTGCCCACTCCAGCCTACAGGAAAAGAAGAGAGAAAGAGAGAGTTAGAAAATAGAAAGACAGATGATTTAGATGATGGCTCGCCCTCTTCACCACACTGCTAAATGGAATGAACGCAGTTGTGATTAGTACGTCCAAAATAGTGTGAGGGTGGGCAGGGCCAAAAAGTGAGCATTGGAGGGAGGCAAGGCTGAGCCGAGAAGCTTTGATGGCGTATAGGATGTATTAACCTAATCCTGCAGTCTCATGAAGAAGGGGACTTGACCATTGAATGCGCTGTTTATGTATTTGCCTGCCGAGTGGCCTTTTGGGCACATTAATATTTGTTCTAATACTTTGTGTTGATCTGAGAAAGGCCTGATCAGCTATTTTCCCTGTTAGGCCATGTGTTAGTAGTCTAATGGTAGAGGCAGTCAGGACAGATTGCTCCTTCCCTCGGGCCCCTTTCTGAAGAAGTGCCAAACAGTCCAGCATTAATCTCTCCCCTGTCACCTTGCTCTCCACTGCCTTCCCTGTACCATTGTTATAGAGCAGACCAACGGAAATAGGCGCAGGAGCAGGTAGAAATAAAAGCTCTTTGACAACTGTATAGGGGACGATTCGTCTGGCCACTGACACGAGTCTGGAGGCACACTCAAAACTGGCACGCATACACAAAAGTAAGTTAAACTATCTTAGGTGTGCACATGCTCTTTGAAGCAATACCACGTACTGTACTACAAATACACTGACATGGACATATGCCACAATAAGATTTCTACTAAACATGTGAGTCAGTTAATTATCTGTTAAAAAAAACTCTATGATGTATGCTGATCTGATGTATGCTGTTAACTCTTTGTGAGCTTGTTCTCTTGATTATGACGTATGTTGAGTAAGAGTTTGTGGAGGAATTAAAATGAAAGGCCTCCTGGTCTCTGTCTTTACTTGTGACATAATCATAACAAACGTTGGCATGCTGTCTCTCCCTAGTTATCTAATTTCTCTCTTTCCCTGACTTTTTTCTGCCCCACGTCCATTACTGTGTCTTCTCTACACTTCTCTCCCATCTTTTCCTCTCCAACTGTGATCCAGGGCTAAGGCCTGGCAGGATCAATGTCACATGATGCCCGTGCTGTGTGATGCTTCGCTGGGACCCCCCTCTGCTCAGGAAATGCTCTCGGCTTTTTTCCCACCCTAGCCTTCCGCTGTGGAGAGCCGGGCATTACAAGTGAATCCAGTAACCATCCCAAAAGCATTCCTGGCTGATTCCAACCGCGGCCGGGCAATGGGTTCCCACAGACAATGAGAATATGCCTTGTTTCAAACTGACTGGAGCACAGGGTATCATGTTGTGAACTACCCAATCTGTTTATGGCAGAGGAGAGGAGTTGTAGCTCCACAATAGGCAATTACCATGCCCACTCATCCCCCAGCCCAAGCCACCTCCCCTCTGTTCAATTTGTGGTTAGTTTGTAGGTGGGTTAAGTTCTGTGCAGCATAAAAATAGCCAGCCCGTTCTAGACAAAAACTGCAAGGGACATGGAACACACATTGCACAAATGATATCTGCCATTGTTGTGCACTGTTTGGGAATTCTTAATTGCTTTTTCCGAAGCAGCTTGCCACAGGAAAATCCCCCTTCAGAGGGAAGAAAAAGAGAGTTGGTGGGCTGTGCGTAAACATCATAGATATTATGTAAACAGGCATGTTCAAACCCCTGTCGCCCGATGTGCACCCATCAAACAGCCATCAAGCAGTATCAAAGCAGATAACCTGTAGCAGAGCTAGCTGTGGCCAGTGTCTGCCCTCCCTGTCTTCTGGCTCCTCAACTGTGGTTTCTGCTTCAGCTCTCCTTATTGATGTCTTCAGAGACAAGCCACCACAGTCTCATGGTCCTCAACTGGTGTGCAGGGCTTCAGGGTGGGGCACCGGGGAGATGCCCACACATTGTGTGTGGCTTGCTGGATCAGCCTAGAGAGGGCACAGTAGAGCAGAGTGCAGTGGTAAGCCAGAGCAGTGTTTTTCAAAATGTGGGTCCTTTCAGCATTTTTAGAACTTTTTAATCTAGTTCTATAAATGATACATATTTTAATAGTGCTGAATGGTTGCGTTTATTTACAGGTATATATTCTAAGCTGTAGCCTATTTTTGTTATGCTAATAAAAAAGAGATTGTTCATAGTTTGCATGTTTTTTCCCCTTTTATTGGGGGGGGGGGGGGGGAGTCTGGTCTTTATCTGATAAGCCCTGTGCTCAGTTTTTCTAACACATAGTTCAAAATCTGTCTGGTCTGTCTGACAAATGCAGTCGTTGAAGATGTCAAAGCAGTCCATAATACAATTTTAAATGCTGATCAATGCTCTTTTTAATTCTGAAATAGTGTAGACAACACTGTAACAACATATTACGTGTGAAACTATGGCAGTTTTATAATGGTATATGATATGTTTTATGATAGAAAAATGAAAAAATATACCTATTGGCTACTGTAACCAGTAGTTAGTCTTTGCTTATCCAACGTAGCCTTAATTTTCAATGCATAGTTTTTTTGTTTTGTTTGTTTTTCAAATTAAAAAGTGATGTGTTATTTCGATTTCAAAAATGTGATGAAAAAAAATAGATTAGATAAAAGAGATACAACATAATTGGAAAAAAAGTGCTTTTATAGTAACCAATAATAGGCTATTACAATAAATACAAATGTTGTCATGCCTTATTTTTAAGCAATTAAGAATATGCCTAAATTAATGTTTTGTTGCTATAACTTCAGCAACGTAAACATTTAAGAATAGAATGACTTAATAATCTATCATTACATTAATTTATGTTACATTAATTTAAGTGTTTCAGAAAAGGCTTCGGCATTTTAAACAGATTCTTCATATTCCAGACGGTTGGTGTTCGTAACGGAGAAGACAACAGAAAGACAACTAGAATCCTAACTCTAACCCTAATCCACCGTCACAGTCTCTAAAATATTTTCGCTTGAATTATTCTCCTTTTTCGTGTCTTCTGATGTAAAAGTGAATAATTTTATGGTAGACCTATAGACTGTTGATTCCCATCATTGTTAGTTATTTTTTGTTTCTATTTTCATTTTAAAAAAAACAGCACGTTAGTTTGTGGAATAAGCAGGTGACAAGCATGTAATAGAGTTAAATTATGGATATTTCCCCCTAACTGACTAAAACTACAAATAGTCTACTACCACTGGTGTCTATCACTCAAGTCACATCATGTAAACAGGGCTGTGTGATAAAGTGAGCATTTTAAATATGCCTTTATTACCAATTGTATTGGATGAAGGTGCTATTTAAAACAAGACTTTCATTTTAAGGGACTTAAGTATTTTTTCACTTTGCACAACCCAGAAATTTGAAATATAAGTGGTAGTCTGACGGCTTATATCTTTAATATACACCGGGGACTGTTGCGTGAGCAGCAGGCCTAGTTAAGCCAAGTTTTCCTAGGAATACCAGGGTTCTCACAATTTAGCAAACAAAAAATGACTCATACATTTGAAGATGTGAGCTCCCAATTTGTATAAAAGATCGTCTATTTTTACTTTCAGCAAAGAGTAGATTTTAAATCTTTCTAAACAATAGAAAAGATCTACTGACGCGAATTCCAAGATTTCCAATAGACTAATTGTTTTAATAATGATGGGGATGAACACAACACTATAGACTATAATTCGGCCACGATGAATTCTATAAAGGTACACTTAGTCTGTAGGCCTATTCATTATTAAATATTGATTTTTAAGATTCTCATAAACGTTGGGCCTGTAAATACTTTGAATCTTATGACTTGCATCTTAGTTTGGCTGTCTTTTTAAAGTCCACAATGATTATGAACTATCATATAATCATTGGAGAGAGAATTGCGTGGAGGCTACTAATGCTAACGTGCTAACGAATAATCTATAACATTGCAATGCCAAATGTTTAATTATAAAACGATTGTATGTGCATAGCATTATAGGATTATTGCGGCCTATTCAACCAAGATGCAAGTTGTCATTGTCAATCTCCAGGTTCGATATTTATGTGAATTGTGTTAGGCAACTATGAAGTGAGAAAAGCTGATAGCATTATCGGTAGGATGTGAAAAAGTAAATTATTACAGCACGAGACTACTTCGTCGATTGCAGTATACATGTGATGTAAATGTAAATGTAAATGTAATTTCTTCAGATGTGTAATGCTTCACGCCCTCCCGTCCTATTAACATAAAAACATCCACTTGCTGGCTCATTTCCACATTGCGCATGTATTACTATATAAAACATATAGATATGTAAATACTGGTCAGTGTCTTTCTTAGTGCCTTCACGGAGATATGCATTCAGCGGCACTGTGCGAAAAATACGTCTTCTTTTGCGCCTTTACGCACAAAGTGGAGGAGATCCAACAACGAGATCTCGCCAAAAAAATTAAAAAGTTGTAGAACTCAAACGTGTGCTGTTCATTACTTGAAAGGGAGGTGCCCATCAGCCATACAGTTCAAATCTTCGTAGCAACTCAATGCGCGCAATCAGCGGTCTGTTAGCAATCCCGTCCTTTCTTGTTCACATAAACACCACTTTAACAAAAATATACACGGCCACCTACTGAGCCAGGGAAAGTGATGAGGGGTGCCCACTTCGGCATTATACTGTTTTCAATTAAAACGACAACGCCGGACGATCTAGGCGACGACAAACAGCTAGTGTCAAAAGGATTGCAATATACCTGGGAAATTGGTTGCGTTAAAAGCCCGTGATACATGTAGGCTACATTTTATTCCCTTTTAAATTTTACTCAAATTGTCAAATTGGAATTATATGTAGGCTATAGCCTTGACTGAAAAAAAAATGTTTTATTTTGGCGTTTATAATGTAAGATATTTAATAACATGTTAAGTGTACTTGACGGTATCCTTATTAGTTTATATTAGAATATAACCGTAAGAAAACGTCGTAAAAATATAGTAAAAACCTGTAATACATATCAAAGCTTGTTTCTCAGAGTTTAAACCAGCTTTAATTTTTGTATTCCACTAGCTATATGAATCTCTGAAAATGTAGTTTTATTGATATCAGGTCTGGACCATTTACCATAATAATATAACAAAATAACGTAATAATGTTGTGCATAATGTAATCTACGCAAGTATATCAAAAATGCGATACAGAAATTAGACAAATGTAGGCCTATTTAAGTGATATTAATATGTTAGTTAAGGAAATATGAAAATGGCCTGTTCATCCTATTTAGTCAAGGGGTTGCAGGCATTCATTAGCATGAGATCAAAAATAAAAGCCTTGCCATAATTTCAAAACAGGTTGATTGGCTTTAAAATAACTATTGCCTGTTTGCTCATACTCTTTCAAGCTAAACATGAATACTGATTTTTACAAGAACAATTTCAAGTTCAAGTCGGATGAACTTGTGGCCTCTAGGTGCAGTCAACTCTGCAGTTGATTGATCAGTCTGTCACACGGTCTTCCAAACAAGCCCACAGCAGCCTTTTGGTGACCCTCTCAAGACGCCACTTGAACAACGAGGAGGGTAACGGCTTATTTCTCAGTGTCAAGATCGCCATTTTAATTTCTAAACAATGTTTCTTTGAGTTTATCAATTAAAATACACCAATTAGGAAAGAACTGGGTTTTATAAATTGATATGCTACATGACTGCACCCACTCTATCAAATTATTCTGTTCCCCTGTTGCTCAGCTGGTGTGTAAAAAGACAACCCCTTTCAGCTTGTACACTTGCTGAGGAATTATGTCATGATGCATCAATATTGTAAGGGTTGTTTGGTTATGCAGAAAATCTGTCCGTCATTCAGGTTAATATTGGAGGCCTACATTGTGTGACTTCTCTTTAATAAGCAACACATGTTGTACCTTTATAATAAAATGTAGCTTAGCCAACATCAATCCCTCTAAAATGTTATTCAGGGCTATGAAGAGAAAAGTGAAATGAAAATGATTTAATCTGTATTGTGTTTAGAATATCATTGTATATCCTAACGATAAGCACTCATGCAGAAGTTTAGCCTACGTCTAGCTTTGCAACAGTTTTGTTGTCTGTGGAAGACAAAATAGGTTTCTTGTCACTTGGACAGACCAGAGCTGTCAAACCCAGGCAGACTGTGGTGTTCCTCCAAGTGGCCCAGCATTCCTGAGGATGCAGTGCTGTCAAATATTTCATCATGGGACGTCATGGAAAAGTGCATGAATTCTATTGCCGTGCAGCAGGGATGCTTTGGCCTCGGGTCGCAGTTAACGGATTCGGCAATGACGAACAGAATCATCTACGCTTCCGAAGCAACCGTTTCCTCCCTCCATACCTATTATTAGGCCTAATGATATATTTATACAAACAACAGATGCAATCAATCCAACACTAAAAAAAGCATAAAAGACCTGTTTAAAGGTTCCTGTGTTGCTTCTTTAAAAAACATAAATTCAGAAGTCTCACAAACTCTTATAGTCTACATTTAAATGTAATGTTGTATGTAAAAAGGGAATGAATAAAAAAAGAGAAAAGGAAAAAGTATGTTCGTGGAGTTTTATAAGACGCGCGCGCCTGTCACCACCTTCAGTGATCCGGAGCGCGCCTCCCCCAATTCTGCTCAGCGCATCCCAAGGCGTTCGTAAAAATTCTATGAACATTTGTTTTGGGAGGACTTATAGCCGAATATTAAAATATCGCGAAATGAAGCCAAAGGCGCATGATTGTGATGTTCGACATGGACACGGGAATCCTGTTTTGAAAAGGCTCGCACGCATGAAGTCATCAAGGGTAATTAAACGCAGTGGCCAGAAAGGATGGGTGCGTGCCTACCCAGTATGCGCCTTGGGTGGTCTTCTACACTGATAAATGTTTGGGCCTCATTCCAGTGCCAGTGTAAAAACAAGTCAATATATAAATATAATATTTTTTTGTAGTACGACCAGATTTGCAGTGCAACGTCACATTTACCTGATAGAAAATAGATATTATTTAGACTATCATTAGGTGAACATCAACATAATATTTAAAAAGAATATTTACAGAAAAGAAACACAACGACATAGTGGTATAGGCTAGTGACTAAATAGAGTAACTGTGTACACCAATTAGACTATTCAGGGATTCTCCCATTTTACGCACAGGCAAGTCTAAATATGTTTTGGTTTTACAGACTTTTTCACTAGCACTGGCTAGTGAAAAATAAACCTCGTCTATCTTTTTTTTTCACCGGCATTGCGTTCTTTGTTTTAAATCAAACAATGAACAGAATAGAACAATCTAAAAAAAAAACTCCAGCAAAAAATGTCCAGCGGAGATCATAAGGACAGAGCGCACTAACGACTTCACCCACGCGCGATTGCGCTACGGGCTAAAGGTTGCAAGCTGCTGCTATTGAGATCTCTGGGGGACAATAAGCGAACTACTGTCAACGGCTTTTGGGTTATGGACTGATCGTATTTCACTTGGCTTTGCACACAGGCTGTATTAAAGGTTGTATGTGATCTTCAATGTCACTCAGAACGAGAATCCTAAAGACCCCGATTCATTCAAGGCATGGCATGCAGATCTCTTAATCCTCCTTTCACTGTCAAATCACGACTGATCTATCTTTATCAACCATTTGTTTTCTGGTAGTATCCCGACTGAAAACGGTTGCATCTGTCTTACCTTTGCTTCTGGACAAACGTCTGTTCGATGGGCAAGTCAGTCTCAAGTCTCCGAGTTTCCATACTCCACGTTGGGCAGGGCTTTCCATTCTCTCCCATCTCTGCTTAAATAGAATATTACCGGTACTACAAAATACGGCTTCCACATACAAAGTAGCTATAACATTTACCCAAGAAGCAGCGAGCTCACACATATCATCAGATTGAGTATTAGCTGATCTAGAGGGGCTTTTGCTTGATTTTTATTTAAAGAAGGCCAGGGAAAATGTTTACATTTTGCTGTATAAACATCCTGCCAGTGTTCCTGTCTATGAAAGAAATTGAGAGGATAGCACTGAATGTAGGGGGCATGCGCTTTTGTAAACACATTTCATATCATAAAATATATTTCGTATGTAAATATTATACAGTTTACAGTCTGTGATAACCAATTTGCCAGGCAGGAGGATCTGGCCGTCAAACACAGACACCTGTTTTCATTCAAATTTTAAAGATCTCATGTCTTAACAGAATATTTTGTTACTGTGGTCTTAACTTTTTAATAATACAAAAACATTAAAATAATAATGGGCAATGGACTGTATGTAGGCTACTAGTCTACATCGATATCGTGTTTACCAGTTAGTCATTCTGAAGGAGAAAAAAGTTTCTCAGAAACTATGGGTAACTTCAGTAACTATATTAATTATTTTGATATTGGTTGTTCGCGTATGGGAGAGATAGGTTATTCACAAATTTGATATAAGAGAAAGAAAAAAAATTCCTTGAAAACCACGGGTAGACAGATGGGCATACTACAGCCCACCACTGGAGTAGGAGGGAATTTGGGCGGGTCCTAACATTAGGATGACCAAGACATCAAGCTTCCAATGCGCCGATGGCAACAGATAAGTAAAAAGTGAACTCCTCAGACGCACGAGAGCATACCGACTGGAAGTCGAAAGCGGCTCCCGTTCAGTTCCACACTACGAGTTGGACGCTGGTTATGAGACGATCAAGCTTTAGACTGATTACGGATTGCATCGAAAAGAAGACCCTTTGAAGCTCACAGCTTCGCTCTTGGCTCGTGCGTAAAGTTTGCCTACAGTAATTACTGTTTTTTTTCGAATCGCGTGTCAAATTGTTTTATTCGACATTATATTGCTAATAGGGAAAGGAGGAAAGCGAAAGATAAAGTTTGAATTTTCAAAGATAAGCTAATGACGGCAGAGGTCCAGCAGCCCCCAGCGCAGACTCCTGCCCAGAGCAGTCCCATGTCTGCCCAGGAGAAGCCGCATGGACAGACCGCGGTGATGGAGACCGCCTCGTCCACTACAAAAACCAAAAAGACAAACGCTGGGATCCGTCGTCCGGAAAAGCCCCCGTATTCCTACATAGCCCTCATAGTTATGGCGATCCAGAGCTCTCCAACCAAACGACTGACGCTCAGTGAAATTTACCAGTTCTTACAGAGCCGCTTCCCGTTTTTCAGAGGCTCATACCAGGGCTGGAAGAATTCCGTGCGTCACAATTTGTCCCTAAACGAGTGTTTCATCAAGTTACCCAAGGGCCTTGGGCGGCCGGGAAAAGGCCACTACTGGACTATCGACCCGGCAAGCGAGTTCATGTTCGAGGAGGGGTCGTTTAGAAGGAGGCCCAGGGGTTTTAGGCGCAAGTGCCAGGCACTGAAGCCCATGTACAGCATGATGAACGGCCTCGGATTCAACCACCTCCCCGAGTCCTACAATTTCCAAGGAAGCGGCGGCGGCCTATCTTGTCCACCCAACAGTTTGTCTCTGGACAGCGGAATTGGGATGATGAATGGGCATTTGTCAGGTAACATGGAGGGGATGGGTCTCTCCGGGCACTCCATGTCACACTTGTCGGCCAACAGTGGACATTCCTATATGGGAAGTTGTACAGGAACCACTGGGAGCGATTATGGCCACCATGACAATTCTGCTTCTCCACTGCTTACTAGCGGGGGAGTAATGGAGCCTCACCCCGTGTATTCTAGTTCAGCCTCAGCATGGGCTCCTGCCCCGTCGGCCTCTCTGAATAACGGAAGTTCTTACATCAAGCAACAACCCCTGTCTCCCTGTAACCCAGGAGCGAATTCACTCCAGCCCAGCTTGCCCACGCATTCACTAGATCAATCGTATCTGCACCAGAACGGGCACGGCACCACAGACCTACAAGGTATACAAATATGATTTTTTTTACATAGGTCTACATTTAAATCCATTGACTACTTTGCAGTAACGGTGGAGCTTGTGCTTGTGTGGCATCTGTTTCTTTTCTTTTTTTATTTTTATTGTAAAAACACATTTTACAATGTACAAAATCAAGTACGGCCTGACTAAAATAAATACAAAACTAAATAGGCCCGTCTGCTTTGGTTGACCATTTGCATTACTAGAAGGTGTAATTTTTATTTTGCAAAGCCACTGTACCTATTCTCTAACATCCCTTGCATTTCGCAATGCAATCAATTTATTTAACAAATCTACATTCAGTTCTATTGCAAGATGGGAATATAATTTTTTATTATATTATTAGACTCAAACAAACTAAATGGCTTCTTACAAAAATGAGTGGGAATCTTATATTACATGCCCTCGTTTAAATTAGTAGGACTCCAAATAACGAAGAAACCATTATAGCTTTCCTAATACATTTGTAAATTGTAACAGAAGTCACGACAGGGCACGTCAGAGACATATGTTTAGAGTGGTACCAGTGTTGGGGCAAAAAAAACAAGCGCGGGTGGAGCCAGCCTGCCTTGCCCGGAGGCACCAGGTCCTCCGGGATTAGCGTGCGAACCAGCCACTCTCAATTACAGCTTTCCCACCCTGATACCACAATGTTCTAACTCTTATCATGGTGTTTTATTTAAATGTCTATGGAACATATAGCTACCGGTCTTAAACCACATCGTGCCTTTTAACTATTAGGCTAAAAAATAGGAACTCTCCTCTGTATCCTATTGTAGGCCTACAAATTCCCCACACAATTTATTTGAAGGTCTGAGTATTTCTTCCTAGGTAATGATGATATTAGGTAAACCTATTAAATATACAATCAAAACTTTTTGTCACGTCGTCACAATTTGAATATCGGAAAATATGTTTGGATTTTCAATTTGAAATCGTGTTCTTATTCAACATCGTGGCATAACATCTCTTGATTAAGATTCCTTTGTTTTTATACTACAGGGGTAAGAGGTCTATGTATATTCACTGCGATAATATTATTATAATATCACGAAAATATGTCCACGAAAGTGTATTGTTTTAGACAATGATGTAAGTCTACTGTTCCGGAGAAATGATGTACAGTGGATAATCAACATTAATTCAATACTATAATGTACAGACCTTAAATTAAATAAAAAAATGAAAAAATAATAAAATAATAAAATAAAATTAAGTCGGCATAAATCGTATGCCTATAGGCCTGTCCTGTGTAGGATATACCATTGATTAATGCATGAATGTCTATATTTGTTCTAAATGCCTGAATAGTATGATGTGTCAATACCATTATTTCTGCTGCCATCCTAGGTATACCACGGTACCATTCCCAGTCTCCCAGTATGTGTGACCGTAAAGAGTTCGTGTTCTCCTTCAACGCCATGACGTCGTCAGCGATGCATTCTCCCAGCAGCGGCTCCTACTACCACCACCAGCAGGTCTCCTACCAGGACATCAAGCCTTGCGTAATGTGATGCGATGCATGGACTTGACCAAATGAGGACAGTATTAGTGACTCGAGCCACGGGGTCTTCCCAGTGGCGGGGATTGAAATTAAAAAAGGGCCTACATATAAATAAAATTTAAAAAATAACGAAAAAAAATCCTGATAGAGAAAGATCTAGGCCTATGCCCTCGTCTAGGAAGGACACACACCGTGGCCACACCTGAAGGAAAAACTGACTGTTTGTACAGTGTTTTTGATTTCACACTAATTTGGACTCCACGGCTTTACCCCTGGAAAAAAGAGACGGACACATGCCCCACAGAAAGTAGGCACATGACAAAATGCCATCATCGCATGCCATCAACATCTACCGGCGTTGTAGAAACCGGGCGTATCAATCCAGTTGCCGCTTGGTACTAGTTCTGCGGGCGGAGGACTACAACTTCACACATTTGTAAATATATATTCATCAATTATGTAAATGCACATTTTCATTTCTTCGGCAGATGTTTTATCTTTTTCTTTGGCAAGTTAGATTCAGGCCCTTTTTGGACAAACTTTCTAAATGAACAATATTGGACAATATATATTGTGTAAAAAAATATGAAGGCACTTTTTTAATATGGCCTATATGCGCAAGTTTTTTATTTATTTAAGGCCTGTGTATTTTAATTTCAGGCGAATTGGCCAAGGAGGTATACTTTATTGGCAATATTTGTCAGAAAGCTTACTTATTTGTTTTAAAATGAAAATTGAAGATATAATGTAAGCACTGTTACGTGGTTTGTGTGTTAGATGTAGGCCTATAGACGCCCGTTTTTTCAGCACTGTATACATATATGATGATGATAGCAACATTAGCAAAGGTCTTTACAACAGTCTAGAAAATATTACAACACTTTTTGTATAAAATCCGAGAAATCTGGCATGCAGTTGCTAAAACGTTCAATTTAAGAGATTTTGTGTGTCGTCACAGTAGGCCTAGGCCTTAGGCCTATAGATTACGTGAGTTTCTTTGTAGGCCAGACAGTTCAGGGGAAGACTCAGGCCCAGATCTCGAGGGGGTTCTCTCTAGGTTTTAGTCATTCCACGCACGCAAAATGCCAATAAAAATGTTGTTAACCTGTACCTTCACTTAGCATGGGTTTAGAGGTCCTACCCATTTTTTTATTTTCTTTTTTGCAAAAAGGACTACAAATAAAATGATTTTCTATTAAAAAAAAATTGATGTAGACCTAAAATAAAACGGTTTAAAAAACCAAATGTAGCCTGCCTACTATGTAAAACGACTGTAATTTACAACTGAGCCATAGTAACTTGTAGACTCGATGTTGGGATAGGTCTACTGGGTGAACGCCCTCATGTAACTGTAGAAAAAGATTCATTACACTAGATGCATAAACATTCGTTTAGCCCAGCCGAGTGGCGCTCTACGCCTTCGTTCAATAAAAATTATTTGGTGTGGGCTAGGTTTCCAGTAGCTTGGAAGGTCTAATCAGACTGATAATCCTTTGCAGTAAACGTCTCTGGAAAGTCTAGAGGGCGGATAAGTTTGCAACCCTAAAACTTTAAAGGTTTATGAAGAAAGAAATAGACAAGTTAGAATTTTTGTGTGAACTGGCCAACGGTTTAAAGGATCTAAAAATACAATCACGTTGTATTTGATATCCGTTTTGTTTCACTTTCCTCTAGAGGTTAAATATATAAAGCATGGTAAACATTAATTTAAGTTGGCTTCCCATATTCAGATTTGAAATTAGCCTAATATCCCCCCTTCTTAGACAAACAAGTCCATGTTCAAAAACAACAGTCGCTCCTATAATGTTGGCTAAAATACTTATATTTCCAGGTTAACGTGCTTTAGCCTAGTAATACATAATAATATTTAGGCACCTAGGCTGGTAAAAAAAACTTTCTAAATATTTTTATTTAAAAAATGTATAGCAACTAATTTTTTAAAATCACAAATGTGTTTTCTCCCACTTCACTCGAGAGGATGAAAGTATCTGGGTAATAACTTAACTAAATGAATTTGATTTTGACGCACAATCAACAGGACTTGCCATGTTCGGGTTTAGGACTGAATACTCCTTTCTCTAGAGACAGAGACAACAGGTGGTCCTCTTGTATAAAAGCTTCCTCCACGCATTCATATGGCTATTCCCTCTCCCAGTCTGCCTTACAGCATTGATACTGATGCAACATATACACCACATTTTTAGGAAGCTGTTTTGGAGGAGGTCTGTACTCTGTTTTTTGCTTACGCCTTAAATGTGCTGTGTATTCTGTTTGCCTCATGATCTCAAAACCTGACCACTATTTGAACCCCAGTGAAACTTCCTTGTATGAACATGGCGGAGTGCACAGGGACAGTGGGCTCCACACTGGGACCATGTATTATACAAATGATGACACTAGTTGGGGTGCATTACTTTGGCCATGCAGAGCTGAGGGAGTGACATTCCTGCTGGGGCTCCACAGCTGTTCTCTGGGCCCGTCTGGTTGACAGCTCCATAAAAAGCATGGGGCCTGCTCTGCCGAAGTAGACATTAAACGTGGCCATCCCTTAGCACAGCCTGGAGCTCACTAGTATGATTCAGACAAAGCAGACAAACACCTTATATACCGATCAGTTTAGGGGACACAGCTTTAGTTTATTAAATACTTCATAGAAACAGCCACGAATAATACAAGTTGTTAAATACAGCCCTTTAGATAAATACAGAGCATTATAACTGAACTCTAGTTATGCATGCATGAGAAACCTGACATTAATGAAATGTAATTGACAAGGTTATCTTCTATCTAAAGGCATTTATAAATCGCCTATAAAATTCAAAATTAACTGTTGGCTTTAATGCGAATGCACGCACACACACACTTGCTGAGTGTTGTGCTGATGTCTCACTTGTCCCTGACACGCCAGTCTCTAAACTGACTACTAATACTATGAGTATAGGAGTACTAATACAACACACAAAGGCTTGTCTACATTATGAGATTTAATCTCTTAAAGCTCCTGCTAGGTAGTGATATACACTGTTTGCTTTTTCTTCACTGTAGTGACTCAAACTAATACAGTTCTTGCAGAAGGAATACGTCATTAAATACATTGCAGCTGTGAGACCTGCTGGGAAATGAGAACTACACTGCTAGGAAAGATAATATAATCAAGTAGGAAGATCACTGAGAACAGGTCAGAAAGGCTGGTTTGTATCATAGCTACAGTACAGATCCCCGCGTCAATCCTATGAATTGTATAATTCATCTATACCCTTGTACAACAGATATGACTATTTATGACATCTAGGATTTGGCTGGGCAAGAGCGTACACATCTATAAGAGGAATTTGATTATATAAACAGGGTCCGCATCACATTCAATTCTCTGTGTAACCGCTGTCCGAATCGGTCAACAAAACGAATGTAATTCCAACCTAGCCATTCCTCAATAAGAATGACAGGTGCGTATGGGACAAGCCAGCCAAAAATTGAGACAACACATCCATCAGCATCAGAGCCTTGGGCATGTTTCAGGCAGTCGTGATACAAGCATGCTGTGTGGGTAAAAAGCCCATCATTTAGATAATCACTTTAGTCAAGGACACAAATTGTATTCAATTTATTTATTTTCTGCTTAATGACAGAAATAGTGTGTTATCATACAGTATAATATGATTACCATAAAGCTATATGTCTAAAAGAAAAAAAAAAAAGAAAAAAAAAACGACACACCTAAATTCCTGCCATAAGTGTATGTGTTGAATATTGAAAGGCAAACAGCCTTTCATATGTATTCCAACATTGCCTGTACAACCTTTCGGATGCCGAGGGTTGAAATAAGATAGGTTATGAATTCAAATAGTGGTTGTAATAGTGGAAACAAAACAATTAAGGCATTAGCTCATTGTGTAATACATGTAATAGCTGTCTGGCTTTATGTTTCCATTTCTATCACTAGTCAGTCTCCTCTTGGCCATCAGCAGCACTCTCTGCTGCTGGGGCTTCAGTCTGGGAAGCTGCTCTTGGTCTGGGTCTTTTATTAAAAGGGCCAGGCCTCTTGCCCCCCCGCTGATTCTTGGCCAGCTCCGCCTGCAGACTGTGGTCATTCAGGGAAAGGCCCTCCAGGGCATGCAAGGCAAGGTCTGCGGCCTGTGGGTTGCTGTAGTCAAGGAAGGCCCTGTGCTGAGCCCCCTGCCAGGTGAGCCTCAGCGGCGCTGCCCCTCTCTCTCTGAGGGCCGTCTTCAGCTCGCTGACACGCAGCCCGGCCGGGATGCCGCCCAGGTACACCGTGGTCACACTGGTGGGGAGTCTACGCTGGGAGATCAATTCACCACCCCCCTCCTTCCACTCTCTCCCGCTGCTTCCCATCCCTTTCACTCCCACTCTACCCCCGCCCTTACCGCCTTCCTCCTCTCTCCCATCTCCTCTGCTGTCTCTCCTCACTCTAGCTGGCTGTCGCCTTGGTTTCTGCTGGGTCACACCTCTGGGCTCCAGTGTGGAGTCTCTCTCAGCGTCCTGCTGCGTGTTACGCCTCGGCCTCTGCCTGCTCTGTCTCTTGGCCCTGTGATTAGCTTCTCCGCTCTGGGCCTTCTCCAACCCAGCGGCAGGCGCGGTACCCAGGGTCACATCCTTGCCTGCCTGCTCCTCCACAGCGCGGAGCTTCTTCAGGACAGGAATCTTCTCCAGCATGACCGTGTTCAGCTGTGTATCAACACAATTATTACACGCAATCTGTTTAAAATGCCTTAATGCCTGGCTGTGCTATAGTAAATGCTGCATGTTATTAAACTCTGATCAACTCTGAGGGGTTGGGGGGGGGGGGGGGGGGGCCTAGGAAAAAAATATTAAAAATTTTGGCAAGAAAAAAACCACCAAAAACCAAAAATACCCTGGACCTGCAATAAATAAAGCGGTTAT
>JAOEHI010000018.1:5075637-5085806 GCA_025447815.1 Percopsis transmontana | reverse complement strand
CCCCCGCCCCCCCCCCCCGCCCCCCCCCCCCCCCGCCCCCCGCCCCCCCCCCCCCCCCCCCCCCCCCCCACGAGCAAATAAATATGAAACATGTTGGCAAGAAAATAAGCAGCAATCACCAATAAGACCCTGGACCTGCAATAACTTCAGCGGTTATTTCTCTGTAGTTAAAAATAAAGACTGCTCTCTGGACTTTACAATATAGTGTCTGGGAGGGCCTTGATGGTGGCCGGTGCTCCAAAGGATACACGGCACTATTGTTTTGTCTTTGGCCCGTCTGACCTGTACTTCCACTGCTCCGGCAGGGCCGAGTTGGCTGGGCAGAGGAGCCTTTGATGCTTTGAGATGCCCTTCCTGCCTGTGCGGTCACTAGGTCCTGTTTACAGAGATGCGTGTCTTAGGTGGCCCAGAGGTTATGGAGAAACTCGACATTTCTGGAGTAAAATCCCTAACAAGAAAAGTCCACAGGTGGCAGAGTCTCAGTGATGTTGAACTTTGTATGTCCCTGACAGTGCCATACAGTAGGTAGTTTGATAGCATAAATAGGGAAAATTGACCAAGGTTCTGCCAAATTCCAAGCTTGCTCAACTGTTATTGGAAGACAGAGTAAAAGGGGGGAGGGGCTTAGGAATTAGAAGTAACATTTTAGATATGACTCTTTAACATCATCCACTATATTTAATTTCATCCATCCAGTCAGTTATTTCTTATGTTTTATAATGCTTGATATAATTACTTTTAATAAATTGTAATAATTTAGCAACAGCTGTGGTAGATAAGAATTCTTATAATTTACTTTAGTCCATATGATGCCCGGTGGCTTGGGCAGGTGGCACTCTGTTTTGATGACTCTAGTAGGCGTGAGGATATAGTCAACAGTCAGGTCATGACTCTCAATAAGCTCCTCTGGGATGTCTACAACCTGTGAAGGGTGAAGTCAACATCGTTATTGCAGAATAAAGGTGTATAAATAAAAAGTGGAAGGTGTACTATCTAGCCACTGGGGCAGAGCAATAAAAAGGAGCATACGATCAACTAAGTTCCGCCGCCCTTTCCCAGAGTTCCTTGTGTTCAGTGCGTGATTTGTGTTGCAAGTTCCACGTTTGTATTTGCACTTTAATGTTGCCCTTATTAGTTCCAGTTTGTTGGGGTACAGTAAGCGTGTTATTGTTTTTACAGTAATTGTGTTATTGTTAGGACACCATTACCCGCATTGAACAGCATAGTTTTTGTTCCGTCCTTGTTTGACGGTATCAACACTAGTTGCTCTTACTTGTTCTTCCTACACATTGCTCACTACAATACGAAACACATTATGTTATATAGTTAGTTTGAATAATTTAAATGTAGATTTCTTGTTTAAATAGGATTCTAACTGCGAATGAAGCCTACTTTGTTATTATTTTTGATAGGGTAGGCAACGCTTAATCTAGGGTGGGCAATGCCAGCCCTGTGTGCGATACACACAAATATGAACTAAAGGGGGCATGTACATGTGCGCTGCATCCAAGCGTGTGCTTTCAATTTGTACCGCAAACAAAATGGCGGACGCCTTCGCCTAAAAGTATTTCTTCTTTATGTCCCTACAGACAACTCGCTTGGTGAAACTACTGTATATCAAATTTGTTAGAAAAACTGTACATGTAGTTAAAGTGTAGGCTCTGTTTCTGTATCACTAATCATTGAAAACATCAGTATTTGACGTTTTTATGAGTGATCCAACCCAGCAGAAACATGCAGGCAAAAGCAGGACTAGTCATTCAAACTCAACAGCGAGGGTCATCCACTACATATCACACCATAACACAAAAATAATGAATATTTAATGCAACAATCTTGTCTGTAGCGGCATTAAACAGGGGATTTCATGTGGATCTGAAGCAAAACAGTGATTCTGCTCAGATATTATGCATGTATAAACTACATATAGAATATCCTGCCAAAAAAGAGGAGATTTTAAAATATATAAATTGTGGCTTGATACTAGCCACACCCACTCTAAAGTGGCAGCGGAGACGGGGTGCTAGCTGCTAGCTAGCTTGCCTTTTGTGGGCAGCCGCGTTGCGTTTGTTGCAGAGTAACATGGATAAATGCGTTCAATGATAGAGAAGTATTTGTACAGTAGGCCTATCGTATATCAAAAATGTAGCGTGACTATCAACTTCACGTCGCTGCGTACAACAGTGTCTCCCCCGGCAGTCCCGGGACAGTCATGGGCGAAAGGCAGACCATGCCCCTGGTGCAGCATAGTATTCAGTTTGACACATTTGAATGGCTTGTACTCTTTACAAAAGCATTCTTGTATAGAATTTCATTGTAAAAGACTCTTGCAGCCGTGCGCAGTGAAAAAAAAAAAAGGGACATAGTGTGAACATAGGAGCCCATGCGGCTCACATGTAGCACCTCAAACTGATTCAAATGAAGACACTGTCTCGCCACACTCCACAAGCAGATGCGTCACACGGTGTCCCGTGTCTGGCGTAGCAGAAGGGCAATACTTTAAGCAACAAGACTATTTGAAACAGTTTTACAATTTCCCAAAAATGCATGATGCAAAATCCAGGGCGGTCGCTGTTATATATTGATTAAACGTGGACAGTAAAAATCAATAATAAAAATCAATAATAACTAGGCTAACCTGGCAGTCGTGGACAACAGTGACCACCACAGTAGACTCAGTCACAGCCCCCATCGAGACCATCATGCCATACTCCATGTCTGCGTAGCCCTCTCCTTTTCCAATGCGGAGGCCTGTAACAGACGGGTTACCAAATAACAAAGAGTTATTCATAAGCTTTCATTGTAAAAGCAAAACCTTCATGCACAAAGCAAATGTGAAGGATAATGTAATCACCTGCTATGTGTGTCTGTCTGCAAAGTGAAAAATCCTTACCTGATTTAGATCCAACTATGATTTGCCGTAACTGCTAGGTTACAGCTAAGCAAAGACAGACGCTACTGAATACTGTGCACATCTGCCCCATGGTGGCACTACAACAAGCGACCACCAAATGTAAATAGGGCCACAGTGGACCAACAGACTAGAGTAGAATTGAGTCTGGCACATGAATACATGAAATGAACCCATAATAGGCTTACAGTATAATATACATTGTATCACATGCATAGTACCACTGTCTTAAGCAGCCCTAAATACTAAACAGCTACTTCCCATCTTTTATATGTAAAGCTGGTAGTAATGTGTTCAATTCAGAACTCACAATTAACTGTATTAAATGTAGTCTGATGGAGCATGTGCACAATTCAAACCAGATTTTGTTAAAACAACCAAAGTTCATAAAAAACATATGTCTTAGTCACTTATAGCCATCTGGAATCACATGAATTATGATAAACATGTCATTTTCATCTCAATATTGCATAAGTTATCTAAGACATTTCGAAAATGAGCACTGAAAGGCATTGTCCGTGGTGGGACAACTTCTGTAGAGTGCAGAGTCAACTGGAACGCACCGGGAGCGTAATGGATCTGATTGAGCACATCTGTCCATTTATCTCCACGTTTCCATTCCAGTCTGTAAAATCTGCCTAGTAGGGCATCCTGATGCTAGAGTAGGTCATGAGCCAGCAAACAGTTTCTAATCTAATCCTAAAACTGTCATAGCCCCCCCCGCCCCCTCTCTCCCTATAATTTCATAAAGTATGTCACTCCACACAGAGATTAAACTGCTATACATTATAGTATTCTGTTTCTCACCTGCAACAGAATTAGGAATTACTACTATTATTACTATATTATTACTATATTATTACTATATTATTATAAGTCCTGAATAACAACCAGCATTGGTGATAGTACCTTTAGGCTATTCTTAAATATATATCAGTATATATACAGTAGTATCATCATCGTGTACATACTGTACTTCCCCCCCAATGGTACTTATGGATGTTTATTTACGATCTTTACGAGCCAGTGTTTGTATAACTACATTCCTGCAACAAGAAGGTTGTTCATATAGTCATAAGATATGAACAACATATCTTTACCGATCATGGGTCTGTAGGTTTGAGAACTGCTGCGTAAGGCAACATGCAGAGATTTGACGCCAGTCTCTCCTGCCCAAATTTGCATAAGCAGGTTATTAACTAGCGTGCAAGGTTACTGGCTCTAACCTTTCTCAGACACAGCCACAGAGCCAATCACCACAAGGTCCACCTTAACCTTATCATCTAGGCCGACAGGCACGCTGGACTCCTTCACACCCTAGAGAATAAGTTGGAGGACAAGTAGGAAAGAAAGAAGGTGGAAAGAAGCAAAGTTAAAGGAAAAAACGCTGGTCAGCTAGGTAATGCGGGTGAGCTGCTGAGTGAGAAATATAACAACTGAATGAGATAATAGTATAGAAATAATCATCTTGTGCAAAGACAGGGAAACCAAGCAAATGTTAACATATGGCTACAGGTGACAGAGCGGTAAAAATGTTAGGGAACAACAGAACAGATGGAAACCATCATCTAACCTGAGAGGTAGAGCACACACGCAGTTGTTCTTTGCTAGCACCCTGAGGAGGGGTAATCTTGTTGAAGAGACCCGTGCGAAGCCGAGGGGTTGGAACCAACAACGTTTTCCGTGCCTGGAAAAGTGATAAAAGAAATAACCCACTGTGGATTCACAGTAATATACAGTAATAACTGGATGACGTGTTCAACTGAACGGAAGCTAGGCAAGTGTTCACAAATATGATAACATGACAAGCTGTGTTAATCACAATACAGCAGCAGCACAGCTTGTAGTATTTCATTAAACACAAGAAGCAGGCCCAGCTGAGCCCTGGTTGGATGGATCCTGGTGCGTATTTCCTCATACAGGTGTACCTGTAGCACTTCTAGCCGGGCACCCTCCAGAGGCTTGTCGGGATCCACTTTCACCGCAGCTGTCTGTGTGAATGTTGGGAGCTCAGAGACCTTGGCACAGGCTATGACAGCACCCTGGAGGGAGAGGACAGGGGGTACAGGGTGGAGGAGAGAGTTTTCAGTGGGGACTTACATCCAGGGTGAGAAACCGAGCTTGCTGCTGGGGTCTGTCTGGGTTTACTTTGATGGTCTGGCTGGACCTGAACTCCTGCAGGACTGCGAGCCTGTCACATGCTTGCATCCCACCCTGGTCAGTAACCACACAGCATGATAAATGCATATATGCACAGTAACACAGTGAAAGAACAGAAATTGAAAATACATGTGCTTACTCTTTAATTCCCTGGTTTTATTTTAGTTTCTCCAAAAACTGAGCAATCTTGTAGCAGATAAAATTGCGCTTTATTCAACGTTTCAGATACAAAAGGATCGACGTGCAGGCTTTGATTGACATGCCAATGGGGTCTTGGTCTGTACAAGGAGACCTCCCGGTCTGTGGGTTATTTTTCAACTTCACCAACATTATAAAAATGACGGAATACACGATTATTGTAATTATAGGCAACGTTATCATTAGGCATTTAGGCAGTTAACGTTAATCAGAGTAAGAGTGCAGTTAACTTGCCTTAAAATTTGGGATTCGGTTGTGAACAGGCCTCGGAAAGTTGGCGAGATTATTTTCTTCAATATAGTCCCACACTTTCTGACGAATGTCCCATTTTGATGCCCCTGGTATCAAAACAGCATAGCAGAGATTAAAAAACAACAAACCATGAATGAATTTAGCATTGACCTAATTTTCGTCAGATATGGTTACATTGGAATTCTTAGAACGAGTAACGTAAAACGTCGCAAAGATTACCAGCATTTATAGCCTTTATAACATGCTCCATTTTCTTCTTCACGTTACAAATAACTTTTTAAAACAACACTCGCAACTAATCTTAGTACATGAGACTCAAGAGTGAAAGACTGATTGTCGCACATGGGAGTTCAGCAGTAACATCATAGCAACAGCTGCTTGTCATTCGAGTTGTTTTGGTATGTATACGGTAGCTCCAGAGGACCAATCTTTGCGGCGTTATTGCACATTTAATTAAATGCGAATCATTCTTGTTACGTGCTTTTCTACCATTCCATTAGTTACCGTGTATGCTACTGTTAGTTGTGTGCTATTGTAGTTTGTTGTCCCGGAATATAGCCTTTCAATTTTGTGGTTATATGTAGTAGCCTACAAATCCTGACCGTAGATAAGAAGTTATTCTCCTGTCACAGTTAAGAGCTGCAACGGGACACTTATTTACCCAACATTTTACAACACAAAGAAAAACAGAAATTCCTTGGATAAAGGTTAGCCAGTTAGTTAAACTAGCTTCACAAATGTAGTTTCATTTTAAGACATAGAGTTGATAAGAGGAGTGATAACAGCTGGGTGAACAGGTCCTTGGGGAGCCAGAATTGAGAAAGATTAAGGCTGACCAGATAATGACCAGGGCAGGCTATAGACTTACTAGCTATGGTCAAAATGAATAGCATAGCCTAATGTTCTGATGTAGATGTAGATCCAAACAGACCTCAGAAGAGGCCGAAAAAAATGGATTATCAAGTATTAACCATGTATTTGGTTCACTGATGTAGGCCTACTAAACTTGAAAAACTGTACAGCAGCATAAGTGAAAACTGTCATTTTCATATATGCTATGTATAACTACACCAGCAGATGTTTAGAACAATCTTCTAAATTTCTGTCTGTGACCAAAAGGCAATTTATTGATCTTTTGTGTCTGTAAATCTTGTCTGTAAACAGTTTGTTACTCAACAATCTGAACTTTAGACACAAACAATAAGAACTACACATATTGTTTAAGTAAAAGTCCTTCGTTCGAAAGTAGACTAATTCAGCCCCAGTCATCATGTAAAATTTGAAATAGGCTAACGTTACTCTTTTCAACAGCTTTTCAATTCAACTAAACCAATACACATACATTTTCCTTTTCACAACATTTCACAACAGTTTTTATGACATTTGAGACTTTACTACACTTGAGCACAACCTGCTGGCCTTAATGTGCAAGCCCTTTTTACCGCGCTTAATTGCAGTTGTCTTTTCTACTGTATTAATATAAGGGTGTAGATTTAACTCATCATTACTAACTACCCCCACAAATAATTTCGTACACAAAATATTTAGGCCTAAATTCACTCGGGAGTTTTTGTCGTGACAACGGCATCACGTGCCCACATCAAGCCCTTGTTGTTCTGAAGAAATCCTCTAGAGGGCCCTCTTAACTAGCGAGATAACGCGACACTTCAGCAGAAACAAGTACCCTACCTTATCATTACCATATGAAATCAAATGTCAGTAAAACATTTAATGGAAATAATTCACAAGAAAGCAGTGCACCAAGTGTCTTGAAGCGACAAATGTGGGGTTCTGGAACACAGAGGGTAGGGTACTGAGGTGTGTATTAATCCATTTTACTTAGTCAGATCCAAATGTAGACCCAACAATATTGTGTAGCATATGTGTAAATGTAATGCTCTACCACACCTCTCCCCCCCCCACACACAATTGGATAATTAGAAATATCTCATTATTAAATAGACTTCTATGAATGCTTACCAGCCAGCCCCCATCAATACCTCCCATTACACACCCTCCATGCTCTATTCTTTCAGTCTGGGCAGATTGCCAGACTTTCCTCCTCCTCCTCCTCCTCCACCTCCACCCCCCAACCCCTCTGGATCTCTCGGTATTCTGTACCCGCCAAGCCCTTTCACAATGCCCTGCTTACTAAACACAGTAGCTAAGCGATTTTCTGTGTGACGTGTCTGTTCTTAGATCTCCCTCTTTCTGGTCATCTCTCTCCGCGTAACGATGGTGCGATACGGTGGAGCTGACTTCCCAGCGTGCTCTGATGGCGCTGGGGAGCTGAGAAGCTGAGGGTATCTGGCAGGGAAATCTAGACCAGCGGAGGATGATAAAGGAGTGCAGCACAAGTATCTCTCTCTTTTGCACACTCTCACTCTCTCTCTCTGTCTCTCTCTTCCTCTGTCTCTGTCTCTCTCCCTCTCTCGCTCTATCTGCTTACACACACGCACATACAGACACAATCAGGTTCATACATAAAGACTTCTTGTCTCTTTGCTCCACTCTGATGCCATTGTGGTAAACAGCGGGACAGCCTCAGCCGAGCTGCATGGAGGCACAGGGAGGGGCAGGGAGCCCAGGTAAGAGCCGTTTTCTCGTGTACAATTGACATTTCTGTTATTGCTTTAGTGATTAGCTGATTGCTTTTGTGAGTAGCTAATAAGTTATAGAATTGTCTCACACCAGACGCTAATAGTCGAGCCTTCAACTGGACACTTTAAATATGAAAAGAAAACAATAGACACTCCATGGACCGGTAATGCTATGTCACTTCAAAATGTAATAACATGCCTGCTCAGATTCGTTGGAACCTCAGATTTACAGTTCTGCTTCTCTTGATTCTTTCAGTGCCCTTTTTTACAGTCTAGAATAAGTAATTATATGTTATAGGCTAGCCTAGTCACTGCTCATGTTGTAATATTTTTAGAATGAACGTCTCGTGTCGTGTGCCGCCACAAAATGCATCCAATGCAAGGTTTTAGATGTAGTCTATTGGATGGTAAATAGTCCATGCTAAATGGAATGATTGCCTGTATATACCAATAATACTGTAGCTATAGGCTACGCCATCTGTACAGAAGTTGTGATAGTTTTGGTATAGCCTAATTGTTTTGTGTAAAGACATTGGATTCCAATGTGTGACCCTCGACACTGAGCCGTCAGTGTTGCTCTAAAAGGACACTCGCCAGACTAAGCAGCACTAGCAACCAATATATTTCAGTCAAGGTCAAAATGGAATACATTACATGAAGTTGGAGGTGTGCATATTGTTTGTAATAACATCATTATTTAGTATTATGCAGTCAAAAAAGTATGTAGTCTAAGGTGACTGTGTGTTATTTCACAAATTGTATCACATTATTCAATAGTACCATACAAATTATAAAAATTAGACTCACCGAAACACGAAAATTACAAAGAATGCCACACAAAAAATTTCACAAATGTAGGCAGCTAGGCCAGCTAGAAGGCTCAATCAACACAGCAAACTAGAAATCTGATTGGTTGAAGAATATGACAATCAACAACATCATCAGAAGGGATTCACTCGAAATTCTGAAGACCTCTGGGTAGATTTTTTACCACAGTAGGCTACAGGTGGAAAATCCTATTAGATAAAAGCTCTTATTTACTGTATATGAGCTGCACTGAAAGCAGCGCAACTGAGGGAGAGAGTAACAATAGCAATGAAATGACGTTAATAGACTGAGGAAGGAACACAAGGCTAATGAAAATATATATTAAATCATAAAAATCATAAAAATATAATTTTCTGATTCTGACAATCTCTAGGCAAGCAGGGAAGACCCTGACGGTGACACCTAAAACACCACAGATTTGTATTGTAAGATATAGGCCTACTTAATGATATAAGTAGGCCTTATAGGTTTTTAGGTCATTTTGTGATTACGTATTATAGATTTAAAACTGCAGTCCTGTAAAAGAGATGCCTTGACAGCCCTTGAAAGATACCCCTCACACACAGGGAAAAATCTAAATGGACAAAACAAGTACAATTCAGACTTATAAGGGCAAGAGCTCTTGTTAGATTTGACTGGTTCTGACCCAGTTTGACACACGTGTGACAAGCTTCTCTTACTATTTAGTCTACTATACAGTACAGTGCATGCTTATTAAATAACGTAGAAGCATCCCAGAGGACATTGCATCTAACAGAGAGTAAATCAGGAACATTCCTACATTCCTTTCGCCTATGTTATAAGAATATTATTATGATTCCTTGTAACAATCAATAATCAGTTATGCACAGAAAATGCATTCCAACTTCCCATCCAAAGATCCACTGACATGATTTGATGTTAGTGTTGACGTTTTGTTGTTTACACATGATCCTGCATTTGTGCAGGTTGATGAAATTACAAAAGAATATAAGGGTTGAGAGAATTATTGCAAGTATAGTATTACTATTATACTATTCAGAATTATTAACAACATTATAAAGGATAAACTGAACCACCACAAACTGACAAAATGGCTGTGGAGAGAACTTGATAATTTTTCTTGTTGGCTTCTTCACTATGGAAAATTGATCTATTGAACCAAGACAGACAGTTTGATTGAACTGTTGGCAAACAATGATTTCTCTCTCTCTCTCTCTCTCTCTCTCTCTCTCTCTCTC
>JAOEHI010000018.1:5062520-5075537 GCA_025447815.1 Percopsis transmontana | reverse complement strand
ACATGGAGCAGGTAGGGGTTAGGCATCTTGCTCAAGGATGCTTACAGGTAGGCCAACTCTGGGGCTCGAACCCATGATTTACCGGCTAGAAGACCAACACCCAGACCACTAGACAATCCTGTCCCCCCAGATCAAGGTGCAACATAAAATAACAGACAGTAAACACAGCTATATAAAGTGCACATAGTAGCTGGCTCTACACATAATATAAAGGCAACCTGTGATGGTGATGAGAATTCGTAATAAACCGTACTACAATTTTACTGTAAGTATTCACTGAAAAAAAGGATATAATAGTATAAGTGTTACTGTAGTGTATTAAGTGCATATACTTAGGTTAAACTATTGTGCTTGTCTACTAGTTTGGCCTATTCATGGAAAAAGATCTCATGCTAGCCAGAATACAGTCACCATGCTAAGATCCATGAAATTAAAACATATATAGTAAGATAATTATGTAGTAGATAATATGTAAGTTATTGTAGATGGGAAGTGAGATGGAATAGAAGATAAGTGAAATTCAATGTCTATATGAGGTGTGTTAAGAGTAAAGGGGATCAAAGAAAAAAAATTGCCTACTTAACTTGTGATGATAACTATAGGCCCATCCATCTTACAAACCTTTCAAGTAAACTATAGACATTATTGATTGGACATAAAAACAATTAAGGTCTGAGATGGGAGAGCTGATGATGATGGATCATGTTTTGTGTAGGATTTGTAGGTATGATAGCATACCTACACTAACACTATTCTTTACAGTGTTATTATATTATATTAATGCTAGGGTTACCTAAAGTAATATCAAGAAACTCAACCATGTCCAATAGCCCAAAGCAGCACAGGAAGGTAATGTGAAAGGCCTACATTTTAGATTTGATACATCCCAAATTTACGTTAGCATAAATACGATACTGCGTTATAGACTGAACAGACTGTGTATGCTGACTAACAAAACGTTTGCTGTATACTACATGGCTAATGATATGAGCTAAGCTGGTGAGCTAGCTATACCTTACAATGCAGCGAATTTAGCATCTCCTTATATGGTGGCTAAAAAATACGCTATTCGACTCGTGTTTTACTCACCCCATGTTTTGCCTGTAGTTCGGCCATTCTTTGTCGCCTGATTGTTTCTAATTCCTCGTCTGCCATTGTGTTTAAAAATACAATAAACCAGTGGGTACAACTTGTGGGAGCAACAGAGCTCTACAATTTGAGCTCGTAGTGTGGGCAAGGCCCTGTTGGGTAGGTTACTACAGAACAGTGTAATCAACTGCAAAACATCAATCCGACATCCAGCACTAAGCAATCGAGAGCAGAGCATTTGAATCGTCTTGGTTTTCTTCTTCGATGTTTCGTTGGTGTATTATTGCCACCTACTGGGCAGGAATGTGAACCCGAGATTGGGAATACCAAAAAATCATAAATCGTAATCGAGTGGCTTTGGAATATTTTAAATATAATATTGCCTTTTATATAGTATTTAGTTTAAGCTGAGTACTCAAATCTCATACAATAACTTGTGTCTGCTACCAGACAAAGATGATTGCAGTATTGCTGCACTGAGCAGATCCTGTCTGGTCTGACCTCCTTGACCCCACTGAAAGGCCATATGGATACCTAACCTCTCCCTGGTAGATAATGACAAGTGATCGGTTGACCTTGCAACCTCAAATCTAGGGATTCTATATGCTGTTCCCATTCTTTTTTGTTTCCATCCATCTGTACACAAAATGTGAACATTTTTGTTCAGTTCAAATTCAGTTACCATGCTTTTTTGACACATCATTTATTATTTGCTGATTCTAACCTGCAGTTCCAGAGCTGTACTTGACCTTGGAAGTAACCAGGGTGGCACGACAGGCAGCACTACAGAGGGGCTATAGATGATTCCAACCAATTAAATTACCTGGCCATCCTATTTCCTACCCATCCAAAACAGAGTGAACATCATGACCTTGTAGATCGGTCATGGCTAACTGTTCCACTCTCAACCTTAATGGCATTTCTCCCGTGACCATTGTTCCACTTCCTCGATTGCTTCTTCCACCCGTGCAATGTATGATTAATATTCTTCCCTCTTCTCCATTGTGCCCATTGTGGGCTCAGTGACATAAAACAAGAGGAAAAGGAGACGTAAAGAACTCAATAAATAATTCCACTTTTCACACCTCTGAAACTGGCGTCAGAGTAGGCCTATATTTGAAAATACAGGAAACACATATGCCAGGATTGCATTTGGCTTAATGTAGCGGTTTGCAAAGTTCTTTAACGATTCTGTTTTAATAGCATAACATAATGCATAGAAATAGAAATATATTTAAAAAAAACATTGTATACACATTTAGAGAACCAGTGGCTTAGTTTATTTAGATTTGTATGTATGAGAACTGACCAATGACTAATCACACCAGATATGCAGTACTGCAACAAATAGGCCTACATCAACTGTGAGCAATTGTTTCTATGGTATATTCCTGTCAAATTTAACGACAAGGCAGACAGCCTTCAGGAGGTTCATTTATGACCTCTAGCTCCCTCTATATGTACTGTAAGAGAAACGACTAAGGAGTAAAGGAACATGGAACTTTTCGCTGGGGTTGTTGATGGTGAACACAATCTGCAACAAGAGAATGAGAACTAGGTTATGTCATAAAACGTATTATTATTATTATTCATTATTCTAATTGTGTGCTTGATGTAGTAGGCTAGTCCCCAAAGAATTCCCCAAAACATGATGTTTCATGTATAAAAATGAACTGAAAAAACGTATACTAAAGGTTTGTTTTCTCACCTCAACAAATGGATAGAAACTGGTTTCCCCAAGACTTTGCCAGTACTGAGCAGTTTCAAAACGGAGTTTGTAAACACCAGATGTAAATACATCTTTGGTAATGAGTCCTGGACAACGCCCATCCTCGTTAGTCAGCCTAGGAATATATAGCGCTAGACATTACAACATGCTCATAGAAAATATGTCTGGTTATACGTTGCTTGTGTCTGAGGTTTTACCCCGTGGTGATTAAAATCCAAGCAGCAGAGGAAGATTCTTGTCGATGAAGGCTAAGGTACATGTTCGACCCAGGTACACCAAGGGCAGTGTTTAATACATGGGTGGTCAGGGGACTATGTGGACCTGCCATTGCTGCACTCTAATAAACAGTAAAAAGAAACTGGGGACATTAAGATACAAAACTAAAATGATAAGAGCTAGACTACAGGCTTAAACATAAGACCAGCAAACTTAATGTCAATAGAACCTACCAGTAAAAGCTACAAACCAAAACCTACAACTTATTTAACCTACAAGCAACTATGGTCTGTGTAGCTAACACTTAAACTACATCTGGAAGTCCTATTGCCTACATCCTTTGTTGTCATGAAACCATTAAGTCACAGTCATGCTGTTTCTTTGATCATATACTCAAATAAATCAAATACTATAACTAAACTGATTTCTATTGTTAATGAAGTCAAGAAAGGAATCAGTTAAAAACATAATCAAGTAAAATATACAAGGCAGACAAATTAAGAGATTAAAAAATATTATTTAAGCTGTTCTCTTGATGAATAGCAGTCTAACCAGACAACATTTAGTTTACCAACCATTATTTTTACAGGGCAAAGAATTCTTAACACCTAGTGCATATTTATAAATACTAAAATTCTAACACCTAGTGTATATTTAGAAATACTTCTTAATAGACTAGAATATAGATAATAATAATTTAATTTACAACCAATTATTTTGGTCAAACAATCTAGTCTGATAATCATTGACTGAATTACAATTGTGTTACCACAGTATTTCTTGGGTATGTATGCATTGGCTAATAAAACCAATAAATATATATGTTATTTATAATTGTTGTAATCCATTGTATTGTCTTACCTTGTTTCCAGCCAAAATATGACTCTTCAAGTGCTGTAGCCTTTGAACACTCATAAATGATTTTAAATCCAGTCAAGGTCAAGTCTTAGCTGAAAATTATAATTTCATGGTTATCCTATTTTAACTGCCTCAGATTTTATATCACCATACTTAGTTTGCATGTTGTGCTATTCAGCAAGACATTGAAAAATGTGCTTATTACCTTTGTCAACACAATAGCCTACAGTAGTTCTGTAAACAGAAATACAATCGTCTATACAAAAATGTGAAAATAAAAACGCTCAATGCACTTTATTTAATTTGAGACATCCTGCTGAGTATGATTGTTGTAATGAAATAACTCCTCATTTCTCAAAATTGTTCTGGCATTGATGTAGGCTACTTGTCTGCTGGGGTAATGACCCAGCATTCAAGGGAAACAAACTTTTCTTACCGATAACACTTACTGACAGTGATCGTCTGTGATTAAAAAAACCTTTTGACAACCGTTTTTCTTTTTGTTTTGCAATCATTTATTGCAATGCGTTATAATACAGTATAGATGACTAGGCCTATTTATTAGGCGGTGTTTATCTTTCCTAGGTAGGCTACGTACAATTCTTTCAGTGCCCAAAGTCAGGCAGTCCTTTAGAGCCTATAGGTCTACTCATAATGCTTTTAGCAATAGTATTAATGGCAACACAGAAGTGTAAATATACAACATACCGGCAGGCCTATGTGGATTCCTTCAACACAATTTGTGTCACACAAAAAATGTTTCCAAAACAGTCAACGCGTAGGTGTTCAACAGTGTTCTGTGCATACAGTAGACTACTTGTTTTTAACCCCTGCGTGTAGATTTCTATCATAGGCAAGCGATGGCTCGCTATTTAAAAGAACAAAACCGTCCGTCCTACTTGCAATATAAAGTTGTTGTAGCCTACGCAACTGACCACCGTCAATATGAAGTTGTTAAGCGTACGCAACTCTGACCACCCTCATAAAGCGGAACCAAGGGATAGCCTACTCGGTCTACGCCTCCTGTTTGCGAAACGCCCATTTGAGAATCTACTAATAGTGGGGGGTAGATGTGTATGCGTTTAACGTATTTCTCTTTTTGGCAAACCGCAATTTTTGTTCTAAATCGCAATGTTTTTGACGCGGTTGTTAGATGACGATGACAATGATAGAGGCCTACATCTTTAATAAACACAAATTAGTTTGTTCAGAGCTTGTCTAAGTTTCTACAAAATCAGTTGCTGAAGTCGAACTAATTTTGACTTTGTAATGAACAGAGGTAACTATTTTTCCTCTTTGCTTTTTGTAATTTAGTCTACGTTACGTCTGTCAGACCGACACACCCCATCTCGTTTTCTCCCGTCTTGTCCCTCTACCTCTCTTTCTGTCAATTAAGTGTCTCATTTCTAGTCTATTTTAGTATCAACATCATAAAAATATCCCAGGTATTCATTGTCATTATGAAAATACCTTAATGCTATGACAATGAATGTTTCCACTTGCCTATAATCAACACCAACAAAAACGTCAGAATTAAAGCATTGTTTTCTTTTCTTAAAAAATAAAGGAAATCCTAAAGCAAAATTAAATCAGACAGCTGACCAATTACAGGAAAGTTTACAATAATACACAATATTACACACGGACCTAGGCCTTTCACATATCTTAACTACCATATACATAGTGGAAGAGACAGAAATAGCATTCCTTTAATAATTCTAAAGTAGAGAAAGGATTACTAAGAAAACTTGAGTTAACAATATTTGTGTTTAACATTTCTCTGAATAGTTCATGCTCCGGAAATGGCAAACTTCTCACACAGAAACTAAATTAATTCCTGATTAAATGTTGGAGGGCATGATTTAGTCATTTCTGGCCTTGGTAAAAATGGAAAGTCAGATTGTGGAAATCCAAAAGACAAAAACGAATATCAATTTGTGAACTGAATGCCTGAACTGAAGATTCCCAAGAAATAAATGTAGTTTTAAAACGCATAATATTCCACTTGTTGCCCTTATTTTGAAAAGGCAGTAATCCAAATCAGGTGCTTACATTATTTTCTATAGTCTGCACATACTGTGGCAACGTCCATGATGGATTTATACATACAGTACCTAGATGAAAGTTACTGTACACTCAAAAGCAGAAGCTCTAAAACATTTTGGTATGGTTCTGAGAACTTATCATCTTTCAAATCTGATTGAGAGATGTTTGCAAATATTGACTAATTCTGGCATTTGGGACTTTTAAAGCCAGAATATTATTTAGGGAAACAGAACCATCGGGAAACCATCAGGGGGAAAAAAGATTTTATTGACCAAGGTTGATTTTGGTATTTAGAATACCATTTCTTTGTTTTTATCAGAAGGCTGGTCAAGTAAATTGAATGAATCTTGTGTTTTTCTGATATGTACACCCTTCTGTAGTGAATCTGAGGTTAGCATGGTGACTTTTGCTCTCTTCCTCTATGTTTGGCACTCAATTTATGTCTTCTCTCTTTCTCACATTTCTTCCTCAATGTCAGAGCTGTGGTTGCTCATCTGAAACAGACAGAAAGACAGACAGAGAGACAAGTCATTGACCTGCAAGAATAAAGAATGACTAAGCCAAGAATCTGCATTAAAAAAAAATTGACATAAAACTAAATACAGTATAGGCCTATTAATATAGGTTCTCCTTTTGGACCAAACAGTCAAAGAGCCGTTCTCACGGTTACCTCTTTGAATGAAGGTTTTCAACCCAGACTAATATTGCTGTACAAGCTAATATCGTTCGCACAAAAATAAATCGGGGACTGAGAAAAGTATTGTCCATGAAAGTGCATGCTGGAGGTTTACCGAGCGGCGGTCTTCATCCGTAGCCTCCCCCAGTTCAGGACTCTCTCTCTGCATGTGGTGGCGGAATCTGGGGGGAGAGTGAGGGGAGAGCGAGCGCTCTGGGCTGCTAGCGGAGAAGGGGTACGGTGAACCCACTGGACTATCCTCCCTCATCGGAGAGCCTACAGCATACAGGACACACACACACGCGCACACGCACGTTCAGTTTAACATAAACAGGATTATTAAGTTTACCTTGAGAGGAACAATGGCTAAAAGTTTATATAATTTCAAAGACAGATAAGTACATTTCACTGACGCTGGCAGCAAATCAGAGCTGCTGACAGGATGAAGCACAGAGCAGGAGATGAGAGTGACAGTAAGGCAGATAGCGAAGGATGAGATATCGATCATCTCAAAGACACTGAAACCGGTTTTCAGTGACAATGAGACATAAATACCATTAAGCACGTATTTTGGTTTGATTCAACATTTTATAACAATAATAATACGTTTTAATAATACACTTTACTGTTACACAATATTTCTTGACGACATGCAGACAGTGTTATGTTAACAACGACCACATGGGGGCAGTAGCACTTAGTATATCACACAAAATTTGTGCCTATTGTTTCTTGCCACATCAAGGATATACTGCGTTTTTTTCCTCACTTCTACACAATAATTATCACAAATCACTCACTACATAATGTGCTCAGCATGTTTCCCACTTGACAATCGTCTATACACCAAAAAAAATTACCCATTGGCCTCATCAGCAATTAGATTTTTTTTATCTCAGTAGAGGAAAATTATTGTTTTCCCAGGTAAAATGGGGGTCAGTGATGTGTGCCAATTAAATTAGATTGAGCCTGTTCAATCGATCTCCTCCGCAGAACAGATGAACCTGAATCATTTCCACTGAGGTTGTGGAATAAGTCATGCTGAAGTCAGATTTAATCGTGTCCCTTGCATTTAATGTGCTAATACAGAGGTGCTCCAACCGTGGGTCGGGACCTCTTAAGTGGTCGTCATTCAGTCTCACACCTGTCTCTATGTCTGAATACCTGTCTCACCCTTACGGTCACTCTTCTGTGTGTCCATCCTGTCCAGACTGTCGAGAAGCCCATCAATCTGTGTCTTTATCAGAGTCAGCTCCCGTTTAATCACCTGCAATTCCTCCATGCGCACTGCAGGAGCCGAGAGAGAGGTGGGGATTAGAGGGGTGGGGGGCTTAAATACGTCAGTAAAAGAAGAAAAACAGAAACATATTTTCCAAAAGGGGGTTAATTGTAGTGCTACAAATGCACAGTGAGTGGATTACGGTGTGTAATGGAAAAACATGATTAATCACATCAGAAATGGCCACGGGGGGGCCATGTCGGTAGGCTATTATTATCCCTTGTGTTGTGAACTTCCCGGGCAGCCGCGTGTCTGAGTAAGGACCCAGTAAGAATAATGCAAGCTACTCCGCACTAAGTTGTGGGACGGGCATGCGCTCTCTGACCTTCAAACCAAAACATGTTTCTTAGAATACTGCTGTCAACCACAAGGGTAACGGCAGACAAAAATCGAGGAGTGTCCCTTTAATGATATGCGGGATTGCTTTTACTGTAGTTTCTCTGGAACTCTACCCCAGCAGCTGTAATTGCAGGAGAACTACACACGTATTTCTTTGTCTTTATCATAGAAGTGGCAAATTATATGTACTATTCTCATGCAGTTATTGGATGGGCAAAGGAGCCACAGGGAGAATGGCTGCCTCCGGTGAGGCGCTCTGAGCTGAAAACACTCACACTTGGCCGTGGTCGAACAAGTGGAGTGAGCTTTGGAGCTCTTCGAGTGAGTTCTGTCTCGGCTGCGTCTGTGCCCGGAGGAATAGGAGGAGGATCGGGGCCGCTTGGCTAGACTGGGCCCGTGGGCCCCCTGGGCCGGAGGAGGCATGGATGTGGGGACGCGCTGGTAGTCGTACACCCTAGAAAGGCAACACAAACACATGTAAACATATTAACGTTGGCATTGACTTAACACATGCATATAAGCACACACACATTGACAAGAATGATGTGTTTGTTTCATAACACAAACAATTAGTGTAAATATTAAAGTCTCAATGCATTGCATAAGCAAATATAATGTATAAACTATTGATGAAGAAGAAAAAGAAAGACCTACACAGAACAGGAATGGGACAATAGGGAAGGATAAACACAATTATTTATAGCCTGCTCTTCTGCTTTTCCTTTCTTTCTCAATGTCCCTCTCCTCTCAGTCTGTCATTCTATCCACCCAGTGGACAGACCCTGGTTCCCATCTTCCACTGAGTATAATTGGTTCTGTCAGGGCCAATCAAAAGCTCCCTGTCAGACTCGAAACGCTGACAGAAGGGTGGATCACACTCCAACTCCATATCGGCTACAGGAATTGTGTGTGTATGTGTGTGTGCATGCGTGCTTGCGCGTGCGTGTATTATGTTATAACTGAAAGACCAAATACCAAATACTAGCCTAAATAAAAAATAACAAGTTGCTGTAATGTGTTTATGTTTATACATATAATAATTAATATTTCAAAATAAAAATCAATAATAATTATACAGCAGCAGCAGTTGCAGCTAATATAGTCTACACATTGAATTAATATACTAATAAATTCAATAAAGAAAAAGCCCACTAAGAACGACTTGATTTTTCATTACAAGTGACATCTTTCTTTACTAGGCCTACACTAAACTGACAGGACCATTGATTTCACAATAGACCGGCCATGGGCTAGCTAGAGACGAAGTTAAAGACAGAGTTGAATCAATCTAGCCTATTTTTGGCCTATAGATATACACTGCTCAATAAGATTAAGGGAACATGTAATCATCAACTGTTTTGGTGCAGATGAAAGTGACAACAGGCACTGGAGAGGCAACAGCAAGACAACCCCCAAAAAGGGAATTTGTTTTTCAGGTGGTGGCCACAGACAATTGTTCTCTCCTCATCCTTCCTGACGAATTCTTCTCTAGTTTTGCGTTTTGCTAGTGTCTTTGTCACTACTGGTAGTCACAGGCAGTCCAGCTCCTCTAGGATTGGCAGGTCCAACATTGGCGCCCTGTTCTGTTCACAGATGAGAGCAGGTTCACACTGAGCACATGTGACAGACGTGAAAGAGTCTGGAGACGCCATGGTGAACGTTATGCTACCTGCAACATCATCCAGCAGGAACGGTGGGTCAGTGATGGTCTGGGGAGGCATATCCTTGCCCTGATGCCTTGATTCAGGTCTGGGAGGAGATCCCCAAGGATACCATCCGCCGTCTCATCAGGAGCATGCCCAGACGTTTTTGGGAGTGCATACAGGCATGTGGGGGCCATACACACTAGGCCTACATCATGAGTCGTCATGATGAAATTCACTCAAGTTGGAACAGCCTGTGATTTGAACTGTTAACTTTGATTTTGGGTGTGATACACATGGCAGAACAACCCATTGTTTACATTCTGTAAAAAAGGCCAAAACGTCTACAGAGTATCATTGTAAACCTCTAATATGGTATGTTAACATTTTACCATTTTTTTAACGTTAACATATTGGAACTGGGTCACTGTCATACATAAATACTTCCTGAAGGTTTAGCTGCTCTTGAACAAGATAGTGGAAGTCCAATTGAGTTTTCTTTTCTTGTATAGCAATACTAGTACCAAGTAATCCTTGCTGGTGCTGGATGATTATATATTTAGTCAGTCAGTCTGTCTGTCCCATGGATGTATTATGGTTCGTCCTTGTTTTGTCCCCTTGATTGCCAGCGTGAAACTCTCGGAATTATGTCGGATAACTTGTGACGTCGTGACAGAACACTTTTTGGTGCGGTTTATTCGTGACCGCTTGGTGTAAAAGGGCAATTAGAGCCTTGATCTACACGCAGAAACTGAGCTTTTGTACAGTATACCGTGCGCTCACACCGGCAGCGACTTCAAGCTACAAAGCGTCCGGAAGTCATTCATTTCCAATGGTCGCTGGGCTACACGGCGCGACAAATAGCTGAATTAGCGACACATTTTTTTTAGCCAAGTTAAACTTTATGCAAATGAGAAGCGACAGAGTCGAGCGACGGGAAACCAGAGGGCTATAGCATTTTAGTTCCCATAGAATTTTAGTTCACGATAGCCGAAATGGAGGAGAGACTGATCACAGCTGTTGCTGGCTTTCCTGTCCTCTATGATGCGTCCTCGTTAATTTACAGGGACGTTAATAAAAAAATTATACATGGAGGCAGATCGCCGAGATTGTTGGAATGAGTGGTGAGGTTTAATCAAGTGAATGGCAAATTTGAGCAGTTGTCAATGATGCTAGCTAAAATTCCTCATGAACAGTACCCTACATATGTGAATGATTGTTAGCAGGTCTTTTATACATCAGCTAAATGTAAACCGTTCAGATAAAAATCACCTAAAGTTTAAGTGATTCATTGGTATCCCTGTTAGCCCCTAAATGTGTGCAATTAGGCTACAAAAAGCCTTGTAGCCCACTTCCTCAAAACTATGTTAACAACGCGCACAAGCTGGCTGCTTGAGTGTTGACTCAGCGACTCATAGCGACAAAGTCACTGCCGGTGTGAGCGCAGGGTTGAGAGTGTATGAACTGATTCGAGCTATAAGACAGTCCTGTGCATCTCAAACATGTAACCCACAACCCCCTCATATGTACACTGCAAATGTAGCAATAAAACTAGATGAAAGGTATACTTTCTAATGTTTAAAAAATGAAGTGACCCTGACCTGACCTTTGAGAACCGTAGCACTACTCCAGAGCTGAGCTCTGTTGGGATGCTGAGTTTTCTATTGGTGTCTGTTCTATGGAGCATGTCTACCGTACACATAGAAATGTGTTTCATAGGGATGCTCGGCACACAGCTCACCCTCCCACATGGCCAATGGCAATCTCACACATACACACACACGCACGCTAGCACACACACACACTACTGTTTCACATAGCAATAAAGCACAATGAGCTGCCTTAAATGCACCGTTAAGTGTGAGATCCAAGGCTTTGAGTATTGTCCCTGCAGGGAGACCCAGTGAGAATTAAGGGAGTTTAAAGTCCTTTAGAGGAGTTAGCAGAGGCAGATATACAGTGTGTTACTACTTGCTACACAGGCTTTGAAGTGTGATCTCAGAGAAATGAAGCTCTGGCTCAGACAATGAGAGAATGTGGATGAGTGGGGATTAGCAAAAAAGCATGTGTGTGCGCGTGTATGTGTGCTGCATTTATGGATTAGACCCCACATGGAAAGGTGCTTTGTCTCTGCTTGAGCTGTTATCTGTGTGTAGAGAGACACTCTCCCTCATGTTCACACAAAGGGATAGCAAACAAAAACGGTGATTTCTTACTCTTCCATAAACACGAAGACATTAACACAAACAGCCAGCACACAGTCACTCATGCCCCCCCCCCCCACCCACACACACACACACACACACACACATCCACACAGCTGTCAGTAAAGCAAGGGGCGTAATCATGCGCTGTGTGAAAACAAATTGAAAATCACTGGCGAGTGTTTTCCCCTGAGCAGGGAGGGAAAAATGCAGAGCAAGTCAGAGCGCGGCGGAAACAAAGAGCAGAGAAGAAACGACAGCGGAAACGCACTGCAACGACGCACTGGTATGTGCGAGAACGCAGAACGCCACGATGGATTGAGCGGTGTGTCTCCACTGTGAGGGAGTGTGCGCATGTGTGTGTGCGTGTGTTCTCCAGATCTGCTGAGTGGTGAGTTTATGAGGAGGGCCCGAGGGAAGCATGGAGGTCCCACACCAATTCCAATACACAACCTGTGACAAGCACAACCTAAGCAATATCCTGAATCCTAATCCAACTGCTAGAGCGAAGAAAAACTCTACATCATTTTGGAGCATTATAAAAAAATACACGCTGTGACCTTGTTTACCTAGCTGAACTGCACTATATGTTTATAGGGCTGCTCCTATAGCCTGAGATGGATGTAATTTAAGGTTGTGCACTTAAGTGGTCTAATGTTGCGCTGACTCCAAGTTATTAGCGATTTAGCTTGGGTAAGAGCGGCTTAGAGTTTAACTGAATCCCTAATCAAGGCCACACCGTTTGCAATTCCACGTTTACATTGATTTGTGTGTGCTTGTGTACCATATCCGTATGTGTCCTATGCTGAGCTCATGGCTGCCGAGTGGCGATGCTGTAAGCAAAGCAAAGATGATTGACAGTTCTGTGACAGACAGCAAAGTGGGGGGGGGGGGGGGGGGGGGCAAATAACCCAGGTAGGGTGTTTATAAAGCCGTTA
>JAOEHI010000018.1:5048259-5060759 GCA_025447815.1 Percopsis transmontana | reverse complement strand
ACTTTTTTCCTCTTCCTGTCGTAGTGTTTATCCATCTATACTGATATCCCAACACAAGTCAATCCACGGTTATTTGGATAGCTATTTATCACAAGCATGTCTCCAATTCCGTTAAATAAAGACATGATATTCACTACTACATCACAGCCAAGTCGTTTCAACAGTGTTTGTGACTTGTGGGACCAATGATATACATTGCATTACAAAAACTCACATCTTATTAGATCATTTGCATCCATATATTGGATGACCATGGATGGGGCATCACCTTATTACACAAACCTTTATGTAAACAACATCCAGATTCCTGTAGCTTCCAATGACATTGCAACATGGCATCACCCATGCCGTGTCATAAAACAGGTAGGGAAAAAGAAATGCAGTGATTAACATCTTCAAGACATCTCTCCAGCAGTCTCTGTCATACGCTCTCTGCCTCTCAGAAGGGATGCTGTGCGTTTCTCAGCTGCAAAGATGTTTTCTGTAAATACACTATGATGTGCAGCAGGGGACTAAACTGGGTTTGTTTGCGACACTGGTGTGTGTGTGTGTGTGTGTGTGCACAGCCACAGCCACAAACGTGGGCCTATTACCCTCACATACTTTTAGTTTCATCTTCAGTCTAGAGGTTTTGAGGGCCCATACGACCAAACAAAAATGGCACAACGTGTCCCCATGGATAGCATTCATTCTTTATTATACTCATGAATACTTGATCAAGTGGTGATGGATAAGTGTGAACAATCCGCGGGCTGTATGCAAACCAAAACTCAAAAAAACACAAGCAAAAAGCGCAGCATGTGTGCAACCTTTGTAACGCTACAGTAGGCTACAGGCTTATGAGAGTCTGATTTTCGACGTACAGTACGTAACCCCTCCTCCCAGGGACTGGAAAGTGCAGACCTTCCCTGAAATTCAGGAATTTGATTGGTCAATTCGCCAAAATGAAACCACTGCAGTTTTTCAAGAGACACTTCAAATTTTAAAAAGAAGGGGCTCGTATGAGCATACAGTTACGTTGTGCAGCTTTGATTGGCTAAAAAGATCCTCTGATGCAAGAAGTAGTGAGAAGACATAGATTTGAAGCTTACGTCTACTTCAAATGTATGCATTTTGTGATGTTTATTTGTGAAACTAATAAATGTGTTTTTGTATAAAAGGGAAAAGGCGTTTAAGAACTTATGAATAACTTATTCTTGTCTCATTTTTGTTGAAGGGCCTTAAAGCTGTATATTGTAGCAAACACCAGTGGCACAATAGTGCTATTCAACTGAAATGTTTGTTTTGTAAGTGTAATTAAGCATGGCGGATGTTAGCTCCATGCACTGCGGCTGACCACATTCCTCATACAATAATTATTTTGTCAAATATCATTACACGAGTCATAAAATGACCCGGCCCTTCATTTACAATGGCGTACAAAAGGATGTAGAAAGATAAAGAGAGAACAAGTTTCTCTCCTCTCCGCTCCTTGGTAATTTTCTTCTTATCAGTGTAATGGTGTGTACTTCCACTGATCTGTGTTGATCAAGCTGTAAGGAGACCAATGTGTAAGGAGTGTGGACCAATATCAGCGGTGTTCAATCATGTGCTGTGCATGTGCCATGGAGCGCTAGGGCAGGTTTGCTTTCCAACCAATCACTATGCTGATTCCCCTGTCTATCACACATTCAGACTGTCGGTGCAGTCCTATTCCCAAGCTGAACTAGTGTTTTGCTCTCACTTGTCTCTTTTTTCATCTGCCTGTACTTCGTCTCTCGCCCTCTCCGAGATAAACCCCATGTTGATCAATTCCATCTCGTGTTACCTCTGATGAATAATACCAATACTTCCCCTCCTAATATGAGGCCAAGATGAGGTGCTACAAGTCATTATCAGTCATAACATGGTCCTCCATCTGCCGCCATCAGCTAGCCTGACACCTGACATCAATGCAGGAGGAAATGGACTAGATACTGGGAGCAATCTATCATGGTCGCACATCCCACACCTGCACCACAGACAGGCAAGCAAACCACTGACTAGGGACACACTACTCAATGGTATAACCGCAATGGAATATGTGTTTACAAATAACGGAAAAGAGAGAGAAAGAGGAAAAACAGCACACACTGGTTATGATGATGATGGAAATTAGGATGGCAGTGATAATAAGGATGATGATGATGAAGAGGAGAAAGATGCCGGGGATGGTTTGGGGGCGTGCTGCCAGACGACCGGTCTTCAGTGAATCCTGTTCTCCCTCTCCGACAGTCTCATGAGAGAGCCTGGGACTCTGGGAGCTAATCTACTCTCTCTCTCCTTTTCATGGAATCACTGTCGCTCCTGTTCTCTCCATTTTACTCTCAGCTATGCTCAAGCACACGCATTTGATACAGACACGCACGCGCACACACACACACACACACACACACACACACAACATAGTATAATCTATATTTCACTCAATTAAATCTAATCAGAGGTATGTTATTTGCACACATGCCACAAAGCATTACAAAGCACGTCCTAAAGAAAGGTCACAATTTTCACAGTAGCTCACCATCATTTACGCTGTTCTCTTGTCCCTCCTGCTTTGTGCTCTCTCTCTCTCTCTCACACTCTCTCACACACACACACACAGACGCACAGTGCAATCAAAAAGCGAAGCATTCCACCGCTGTCCCTGAGGGAGCTATAACCTTTGACAAAGAGTGTCTTCATTGCTCCTTGTGATGGCGAAAAAGCTCCCACTTAAACACTTGAACACACAGCTGATTCAATCAATGACAAGTTCAGGACAGCCACCGATCAATAACACATCACCATGTAATCTGCTCCCTGACATCCATTACTGCTTGGCCCACTGACCAGCGCCACGGGGACGCGCTGAACGTTCAAGCAGAGTGGTCCCATATGGCAGAAAGCCACATCGGAGTCATAACAACTCCACCAGTGTACGGTCTGTGTGCATCTGTTTTAAGAGGTAGAGGATGTGGGATTGATTGCAGCCACGCTGTCGTACAGAGGTGCTAAACACCGCTGCATTGGCAGAGATAGGCTTTGGTTTGGAGCATGCTGGCATACCAATAAGACATTGAACTACAGTGGGAGTATCAGAGATACAGCTGACAGAGGGGGTGTAACAATTAAAAAATAAGTTTGCGCTCAATACAGTTTACTGTTTTGAAACTATCAACGATTCGCCTCTGCTCTCTCCTTTCTTAAAACAGTGGTGTGCACTCAAGGCCTTATGCAGGGCTTAACAGTAACAGTTGCCAGGTTGCCACTGGCAGCCATTTTGGAAAATTGGCAACCAATTCTTGGCCTAGGCACTTTTTACATACAAAAAAAAAAAAATCAGTACAGTAAACAGAAAAACTAGTTATTAGTCATATTTAAATATTGCTGTTACAGTCGGAACCGTCTGAAGTGTGAAACAGGCAATGCTGCACGTGCGTTGGTGTGTTTACTCGTGTGCGCATGAAACAATGGTGAAAAAAAGTTCTTTGACTGTGGGGTGAAAAGTTCAACTAACCCCGTCAACATCACAAACGAATGTACAAATTAAACAAAGAATCAGATGAACCTGAACGAAAAACAAAAAGTTAATTTGTGAAGTCTTGGGAGGCAAACAATCCCGGCATCGTTGAGCTGCATGGAAAATTATACTGCAACACTTAAAACATAAACTTCGATAAGTGATACATCAAGTTCACTAGTTCAAAAAAAACACATTCTACAGAACCACAGGGCTAGGCAAGCACTGGATCTCGAAGCAAGCTTATTTATACAAAGTATACCGGTACTTCTTTTCTCTTCTTCTGTATATGCACTGTAGTTTGCAATTAGCGATCTTTATAACCTCTATAACCTCTTTCACATGCACAAACTGTTTCCTATGCACAATAATGGTGTAATAAAGAAATTAGTTGGAAATATTTTTTTTAATATACTTTGAACGCCACAACGTTTACACTATTGATGAGCTAGCAGGGCATCCCTTGCAGTATGCAGCGCGTGTCGCACATGCACAGTCAATGCACATAGATGACTGCTACTGGTATTTTGTATAGGCCTACCAGGAATTCAGGGTGGACACGTTAACTGATAAATTTTTTAGATAAAACACAAACTACAAAGAATATTGTTCATTTACTGTAATAAATTATTCTTTTATGTCACATTTTCAATATTAATCTGACGTATAACTGCATAGTATATTAATTACTCAAAATATGAGGTGACTAAAAATGGCAACCATATTTTCAGTTTCGGCAATCAAAAGCTGATGCCTGGTTGCCAGCCTAACAACCACTTTTTAAAGTTAGTGTTGAGCCCTGTTGCCTTTAGCTTTTGATAAAAGGACATTCAAATAATGTAATAATACATATTTAGAAAATATTTTTTCCAAATACATTCTAAATATTTTTTAGGTTTAGGTATTTCACCCAAATTATCATAATTAAAATGATCATGGAATTCACTGTTTGCACTGTTGCCTGACCAATCAACAGTCTTCTCAAAGCCAAGCTAACTGACTTTTCTGCACCTTTAGGGAAGGCTTTCCTAATCAAGCTGCATAAGACTAAATCACAGTGACAGGAAAATCATCCAATTAAATTTGATTTGATTTGTATATTTAAGTTTTACTGTGTCTAAAGACTCCTTGAATCCCAGAAGCTCAATGACAAACTAGTTTCACTCCTGTGTATTGCGACACATTTACATGAAAATAATAATTTTATGACCAAATGTCCTCGATCTGGTGGGTGTGCTACACTGTCATATTAATGTTGAAAATACAGTGGAATCCAAAAGTAGAGTTCACCTCAATTTCTTTCCATATTTATAGCTCTCCTAGGAGCCATTCCCATGCTCTCCTCATATCTTTCTCTCTCTCTCACTATTGGTTTCATCATTCATCAAAGCCTAACACACTTAATGTCTAGACACAAGTCAAGACAATTTAATATGATCAAAAAGTCAATTTCAAGTCTGTTTTGGCCTCAGAGTTTGACATTTTATAGTCTAAAGTTATCCCATCTATTAATCAATTTTTTTTTTACAGATTTATTATGAAAACAATAGAGCCCTACTAAGGCTATTTGTGTTTGCATTTAATTTTTCATTTTGAGGAAATTAAAGGAATGAATGTGAAAACAACATTGCAAATAAATAGCAAAAAGTGTCCCACAGAATGTGTTACTTTCGCATTCAAAATTAAAGTGAATAGGTTTGAGAAGGACCAGGAATAATGAATGTTTTTAAAAGATAAAAAGTGGAGGGGACAGAGATAGGCAGAAAAGAATGACTCAGATTATCCTACAGCTGTTAGGGTGTTGACATTCCACATATAAAAAGGTCTCATCTCCATTTGCAATGCTTTGCCCCGCTGGGACTAGGCATGGTGGAAGATGGTACCCCTTTCGTTTTGATTAGCCAAAGAATATCAGCATATAAACTATTAATTCATGTCATGAATCAATTTTCAAATTCATGGAAACTTGTTCTACAATACATATCAATTTATACAGCTAATTAGAAGCTCAATGCTATTGTTTCCCACTGAGACAGGGTGCATCCTAGTTAGTCTATAACGATTAATCCTTTATGTCACAAGTCCAGCAAGGCTTTGTCCATGTGTGGGCAGGCTGGAACACATTCAAAAAACCACTGGAGAGACTCACTGTCCAGTAGATTCAAAACTAATGTGACAGATACACTGGTTTCGCAAACATGTCCACTCCCAGCAACTAATTTGCCAATTCCCCCATGCCTGCTATTGCGTTTGTCAATTAGTTTAAAGAAGAGCATAGGGAAGAAGAAAAGAGAAGAAAAGAGAAGAAGAGAAGAGAGATAAATGTGGTATTTGGCAAAAGACCTGGACTGTTCAAACAAAGTACGATTAGCATAATCTGCCTTTCAAATCAGACTGGGTTACAGGTGTTTACTGTGATTAGAAAGCAAAGGCTGTTATTGTAATTGCTCACTTAGGCCTCTTGCATGAGAGGATATGAATAAACGAATAACACTCTCTTTATCATTGCCACAACACTTTATATAATTAAAAGATATCAGACGACTGGCTACAGAAAATTCTCCCTTTGAAACAGAGGACCAAAAAATTCAAAAATAAATGAGGAAATAACACTAAGCGCATGAATACTAAGATGTACAAACTGTAAGAAGTAATTGTTCGCTGTATTATGGCATGGCTGTGTGCCGTTTCTAAACGTGTGTGTATGTATGCATGCCAATTGGAGCATGTGTAGGAATCCATGCATAAGAGTGCATGAATATAGAATGTGGCTTTAACAAGTCTATAAAGCACGTAACATTAACAATGAATGATGGCCACCAACAATGGACAACTATACACCTAATAAAATGCATCCAGAACTAAATCTTTCTAAACAGTTAGGTTGAACTTTTTGAAGGAGAAAACTGCTTCCCAACAGTTAGCTGTCGAAGCGTGGGCTACATAACAAAATGTTTACTTGCAGTACAGTGTACTAGAAATTACTATCAGATTGATGTAGCACTGTGTGCATGTGCGTGTGCGCTTGGCTCCTCTCCAAAAGGAGCAGGCACTTTCGTCCTGTCATTCATTCAAGTTCTTGGGATCTGGCAGGTGACAGTAATTGGGTTTCAAAGATGAAAAGTAGTCATTAGGATATTTAGTGGTAATTAGCTACATTAAGGTGACAACTGGCATCTACAGTGGTCACAGAAGTTGCCCCCCCACACACACTATCAACACTTCAGACAGTGCGAGCGACATTAAGACACCGCCTCAGTGTCCCCAAACTGTCTCTTTTATAATGAACTTTAATGCAAAGCTAAAACGTTGGCAGAAGCTGCCTGGTGTAATTAATCCTTTCAGCCTGCTCAACAGTGTCCTGCCCCAGTGTCTTCTTCATCTCCTGAACCGGCCTGACATTATCAAAGAATTACAGCAATTCGTTTGTGCACTCCAGCATTAAGTGCCCAGATGCTCAGCTACATTAAAGGGTGTGCGTTTACTGGCCACTTGAGACGAGTCGCTAACACCACGCGCACGCAGCAATGGGACGCGTCGTTTAATGAAAGGTTTATTTCAATAAACTTTAATATATTTACAAATATATTTACATTTATATTTACACCGGAACAATTTGATTGTACAAACCAGCGTAACTTGAGAATACACCGGTCAGCTTTGTACACATAATATGATGGAGGTTTGAAATAATAAAAAAAGGTTAGTTTCCAGTCTATCACCTACCGTGAACGATAAATTCTTTCATGACAGATAATTAACATGGGAATATTGATTGAAAGGAAGCTATAGTTGAGGTATTAATAAAAGTTCAATCCCTTTAAAGTTTAAGTTGATATGAGCGGAGTAATATCAAGATCAAAGATGAGTAACTCTAAGTGTGCAGTGTTATTGTGCACAATTACCGGCATAAATGTGTGCCCATACATTGCTGGAGTCATCCACTATCAGTTCACAGACAATACCTCACACCTTGGACAAGGAAGCAGCTAAACGTTTGAGCGATGCATATGGCAAATAATAAGATGCCAATCAAGTTATCACCCGGGAGAGCTGTGTTAGGTTTAGCAGTGATCGACGGGACTGACATTTGCTGAGTCAAGCTCTGACTGTAGTCTGCGATTCCCATTGGTGGAAAATTCACACCTGGGCTGATATCAGCCCTCTTTAGTCAACAGCCTCTTGTCTACGCCTTATAGTATTGGGAGAAATGGGGATAGGAATGGGGAGATGGAAAGGAGAAAGAGATGGGGCCAGGGAGAAAGTGAAGCTACTGCAGTGTATTTAAAAGGAACAGGGAAGGAGCTGGTATTGCAGACAAATAAACAAGAGCCATTAGTGGAGTTTTTTTTATTGTGACTCAGGACTAATGTGGCAGGACTGAACAGTTCATGCCTTTTGGTTGTATATTCTCTGGAAAGGGTGATAACTGGATCAGTGTGCACACGTGTGTGTGTGTGTGTGTGTGTGTGTGTGTGTGTGTGTGTGTGTGTGTGAGTGAGAGAGAGAGATTTGAAGGGCATTCATTAGTAGGCACCTCAAGTATGTTTGTAGGAATAAATGGAGTGTGAAGCTGTAGGGAGGTTACTTTATAGGAGTCTGTGTACGTGTGCGTGTGTGCGTATGTGTTTGTGTGTTTCAGGCCCCAAGTCAATGAAAGTATGACCTTTCTTTACTGAAACATTAATCACTATAAAATAGTCAACAGAGGCCATGTGAAGCACACAAACCCACGTCCTGTTCCACATGCTGGTATGTCTTTCCAGCCAAATGGATGGAATTCTTTGGTCATCATTCCATCTATCTGTGACTATACAGTAAATGCATGCTGTAGTGTATACAATATGCATGTGTAACGGTGGCCAGCGGTACAGTGCGGGACAGAGCTGTGCAGAGTAAACCTCACTCCCCAACACCTTGAGTCTGATTTTTCGTTCGGTGAAATCAGACTCGAATGACGATCACTACTTGAAAACAAAATCCATCCTGCTGTCATGTTAAGAATACACTTAACATGACAAACTCGAAATCTGATTGGTTAAAAAAATATGACAATTGTCCCCATTTGCTTCAACAGCAGAGGAGATTCACTCGAAATTCTGTAGGTGTCCGGGTAGATTTTATACCCGGAGACAGCACAGGTGGAAAATCTGATTGGATAAAAGCTCTAATTTATATGAGCTGCACTGGAAGCAGCGCCACTGAGGGAGAGAGTAGCAATGAAATGACGTTAATAGACTGACGTTAATAGGCATTAATAAAAATATATATTAAATAATAAAAATATAACTTTATACTGATTCCGACTTGCCCACCTCTGATGCACATATTGTTTACGTGTGCATGTGTGTGGGGGGGTTGTGTTCCTGGTGTGTGTTACTTGCTATAACAGCAGTCTGGTGTAGTGCTGCACTCTGATGGGGTCAGTGACACACTAGCCTCCGGGCATGCAGTCACACACACACACACACACACACACACACACACACACACACAGCCTCAATTCGCTCTATGCAGCCTGCTCACCCCCATTACCCCTCTGTGCTGACAAAGAGCTTTTCCAGGCTGGACCAGAGAACAGGGGCTCCCGCTGCCTTCCAAACGCTGACATTCTCAAACACACCCCATCCCTGCTATTCCTCTCCATTAACTCCCCACCCCCCATCTCCTACTCCCTGGGTTGCTTTACCCTCTATCTCGGTGTCACTCGGCAGGTTAATTTATGACGTGCTTTGGTTAAATTTATGAAGTGCTCTCCCTCTTCATTTAATTTAGTTGTTGGTCCTTTTTTCTGTTGTGATATGTCAATAGAATAGGTCCAATAAAGGATTTTTTAAATCTTTCTCTCTCTCTCTTTTGGGCTTTGTGAAGCTGCTGTCGGCTTCAATCGAGTGAGCCTCACAGCGCCAGGAGTTAAAGGGAAGCACAAAACACTACAAAGTCCGCAATCCCTCAGGAACAGAAACGGCAAACTGATTGAAAACAACATTTGCCACAAGAGACTGTAATCATGGCTGTTGGTTTGCTTTTTTCCCAAGCTTGAAACAAGAACATTCATTGTTTTTATGAAAGCCTGCAATAAAAGTTTTGGCCTGGCTGATAACTGTTAATAAGCATTTTCCTTGCTTGTTGTTGTGGAGCACCTGGGCAAATTCAAGAACCCAGAGAAATAAAAGCTTTTAGCACACTTGTGGGTGGGGGGGGCTGGTGCCTCTGAACACTTGTTTATCTAGTTTCATTTTTATTTGTAGGGAGGCAGGTTTCTCCTTTGCGCTGGCTGACTGTCTAAATGCTAGCCAGTATTGATTGTCCTTCCTTGGGCGTTTTACAGAGCCTTGCTGAGGACAGATTAAATGTGTTATAAGTCATTAAGTGCTCCAGGCATCACATCTCACCTGTCTAACTCAGAATCTATCAATATGTGGTTTTTTTTTTTTAGCCTTTAGGTGTATACTGATGACTGGGCGTTGTAAGCGCGTGTGTGTGTGTGTGTGTGCGTGTGCGTGTGCGTGTGTGTGTACACGTAACCTAAACACCATGCAAATGCCACTGTCAACTGTGTGTTTGTCATATAGCGGGTGTTACGTGTCAGTGCGTGTTTGCGGGGCATGCATGGCGCCTGTGAGCAGGCACGCATGTTTGTGTCAGTGTGTAAAAGCGGGGAGCAGGCGGGCTTGCCCCCTCGTCGCCCAGGAGGCCTCAGAGCCCATTTCCCGTTGTGTGGTGTGATAAGTTTCCCTGTCAGATCCTCCCAGCACCACTATATTTCTGATAAGCTCTGCTGCTAGTTTTCTCAACCTCTGGCACAGAGATCAATTTGAGATTGATTCAGAATGCCCTGCTGGGCCGAGCGGGAAGATCAATTTGAGATGGATTGTTCACGCCAGGGGGCCAACAGCACACAGTGCAGCCTACCCCCACATGCCCCCCCCCCCCCCAGCCCCACGCTCACATATCGCAATTGCTGTTATTTCTCTCTCTCTCCCCCTTCATGCCTCTCTCTTGTGCTTCTCTAATCTACCCCTCTCTATGGTTTCCCATACGTAGTGTACCGTAGCTTTAGGTTACAGCTAGCATTGATTGGTGTTTGGTTCCCTCTCGTCTGTCCCCAGAGGCGTTCCACCCCGCGCGGGACAGGCAGTAAGGATGGGATGCCTCCATTAGCGGCGGGACCAGAGTGATAAGCCTGGGGGCAGTGGGCAGATAACACATCTGGCTCGGTAATGCACACAAACCACAGAGAACAGGGGTAGAAACCCCTGGCCTCCATCAACACACACACACACACACACACACACACACACACACACACACACACACAAATTGAATTTCCTTCTTTCAAGTTATGAGATCATAGCTGTCCTCTCCATTGTGCCCCAAGCTAGCAGCATCCGTATAGCGCTGGCTCCTCCTGACCTTATCTCTCCGCAGCACCAATCGTCACGCCTGCAGCTACCTCATCACTTACACCCGCCCTCCCCCCTTCACCCCCCGGCCGTATGCCTCCCTCCCTCCCCCAGTTTCCCACCTCTCCTCCATCTTCGCCTATCCCCCCCTGCTCTTCTAAAGACCCTGGGATGGTCCCGAATGCGGCGGATTCAGGCTGACCTTTTTCCCCAGCAGTACATCCAGCTCTGACTGCACTGACCTTTACCTACAGTACGGCTCCTGTCAGCCCTCAGAGGAAGGAGCTCGGGGGGCGAAAACGTCCACGCATTCATCTGAGAGCATTGAGATGAGGGCGGGAAGTAAAAAAAAGAGTTACGAAGTAAAGGCGACGCTGAAGCGGAGGAACGGTGGGCGATAGCTATCGGACAAGATTAATTTGTGTACTGTGCTTCAACACGCTGCTTTGTGCCCTTTTGGTGCTCTTTTTAGAGCCCCACCTTCCACCACCACCCCCCAGCTTACTGTACAACATGTGGTCTATTATGTATCAGATAGGACGCTATCACCCTCTGCTCCTGGCAGTGGCAAATGGAGAACTCATAGCTTGGTGCCTCCAACCCCACAGCCCCCCCATCAGCCCCCTTGAGCCTATGACAGATGGGTCTGCTGTATTATTACCACCCCCACCCCCACATCAACGCCCACCCCCACCCCCTCCGGTAATTAAAACAGATGACGGAATATTAGAAGAATGGAGCGCACGGGGAACGCAGACTAAAATACCCAGGGCCAGATGCTCTGTGCAGCCTGCCATGCAGGTCAGAGCCTGCGTGCTCCTCTCTCCTCCCTCCCTCCCCCTCACCGATGAGATGCTAAATGGAGCAGGCCATAATAATCACTGTAATGTCCGGAAACACAAACAAGCCGTTTGTATCGACAGACTACATCTGAAGTTTGAGCAATCTGATCGAGTTTTTCACCGTTTGGCGCCAACGCTGCATGGTAAATATTGTCTCCTCTCTTCCCCCTACAAAGCGCATAGGCTAGCGTCTTCGCTACCCTTCCCCCGTGGAGTCATGTGCAATTTCGTGGACAGGTGTGTTTATAAACATAAACGCTATATGTGCTATACTGCAATCAAGAAGTGTACCTTTAATAGTGAGACAGAAGTAGGAAGGAATGGAGGATAGAGAACAGAAAAAGAGAGGCAATTCTTTACTTAGATTTATGTCCTAGTTAACCACTACTGCTCTATTAGCCAACAGGATGTGTTGACACACACACACACACCTCAGAGACTGCTCATCTTGCACCTGAGCCACACAGTACAGTGAGCTTTGTTAGAAGTGCACTGGAGCGCTGCGAGGCCAAGGATGTAGTCTCTCTCTCTCTCTCTCACTCACTCTCTCTCTCTCTCTCTCTCGCACTCCATCCCACAGCTGGGCCCCATCAAGACAGAGGAGACCTGCGACAGCCAGGCACCACGGAGCACAAATGATGACAAAAGCCTTATGCTGTCAGGTCATTCTAGACCAAGTCTGAGGAGACACACACGAGAGAACGATGGTGGAAAACAAAAGGAGAGGGGGGG
>JAOEHI010000018.1:5023913-5048159 GCA_025447815.1 Percopsis transmontana | reverse complement strand
ATCTCAACAGACAACATTCAACAGACTGCTTGACAAAATAAACATATTCTTGGCCCAAATAATAAAGATAATGAAACTGTCCACACCCACCAACAATAGCTCCGCCAACAAGTCCGAATGCAATTGCCACGCACGTGCCAGCTGCTTGGTAGCCACCCTGTATTCCTGGTGTTCTGGATTGGAAGTTCCCCGTGAAGTCAAATGTGTTGATCAACCTGGGGAGGGAAATATGTTAATAATAAGTTATTTTGTTTATTTACTCAAAAATCAACATCTCACCTTCAAAGATGACATATAAACAAATGTTTATTTATGGACAGCTGCCATTCACGTCAAGCCTACTTCAAGAGTTTATGATTTCAAAATTGTTGTCTTGGGTTGAACATTGATAAAGAAAAGAAATCCCAATATTTAATCTACTTTAACTAGTAATAACACAATCCATCAAATAGTGTTGATCGGCTAGTTGAAAGGTTTGCATTAATATTACAACAAGAGTTATTATTGGCCGTGTTTTGGGTTGTTTCAAGTTTACAGATTGCATGTGCCTGTCACTCACCCGTCATGTGAATAGACGGTGGTCGTTGCAGCGGCAGCAACAATGGCTCCGGTGAACCCGCCCAACATGCCTGGCACGGCATGAAGGTTGTGTATGCCGCATGTGTCCTGTAGTTTCAGGCGTCTCTCCAAGAAGGGCTGCATAGGGAAATGCCAGACAAATTGCAAAACTCAAAGTAAAACCTTTTGATATGAATCATTACAGGAGGCAACTGCACGCACTTTCATAGAGGAACTGAAAAATGGTTTCGAAGTCTATTCTGCCACATTGTTTTTATTGATGGTATAAAGATAATAATCCCTCATAATCTCTTAATTAAAAAAGAAAAAGGTCTTACAGTGACAATGACATAGCCAAAGGTAGAGATTATCCCACAGCAGAAACCCACAATTAGGGACCCATAAGGACTGATCATGAACTCAGCAGATGTTCCCATGGCAACCCCACCTGCCAGAGTGGCATTCTGGATGTGTACCTGTTGGGTGATAAACATAGTCAGGGTTAGACACTGTGAAGACATCTAGTAAAGACACTTTTCAGGCACACATTACATTGATTACAATAAATGACACAAAGCATTAAGTCACAAAAACAGGCTAACAGATGAACTATTGATCAGATATTTTCGCTGTCACACACACACACTTTTCATAAGTGTGGGTTCCATGTCTATACAGTGTCACAGGTCAGTTCACACACACACACCATGTCCAGTTTGCCTTTGTGCTTTGACAGGCTGGAGATGGCCACAGCGGTGAGCACAGAGGCAGCCAGGGACAGGTAGGTGTTGATGGCCGCTCTGTGCTGTCCGTCCCCGTGGTCTGCAATGGCTGAGTTGAAGCTGGGCCAGAACATCCACAGGAACAGAGTGCCTGCCAACAGATAATGAGTAACTGAGTAAATGACTTATTGTATACTGTTGACTATGTAGCAGTGGAGGCTCATCCATTGAGGAAAGGGAAAACCATCCTCCCTAAATAAAAATAAAATTAAAAAATACACGTAAATTTAACAGATTAATCTGTTAAAATATTGATAAAATTAAATTTTTAACAAAAATCATCTCCCCGTGTCAATACAGTGTCTTTCCCCTTAGTAGAGATAAGTAGCCAACTAGTGTAAAATAACATAAAGCCGTGGGTTGGTTTTCCTGCTGTCCTCCCCAATTTTTAGAGTCACCAGCCACCACTGGCTACATAGGTGCTTGCCAACTCACCGATCATTGCGAACACATCAGAATGGTAGACCGATCCATTCAGGCGGCCGCTCTTGTGTAGGTTGGGCCGGTAGAGGACCAAGGAGATAGCCAAACCATAATACCCTCCAAAGGCGTGGATAGTCATGGAGCCACCGGCATCCCTAGCCTGTGGAAGCATGTAGAGCTCACTTGCTTAGTGTGTCTTTGACTCGTGTGAAATAGGGGTGGAACAATACACACATGATTCAACATGAATTAACAATCCCATTATATTCTCGATTCTTTATATTGCACGATACAGAAAAACATGTTTTAAAAAAACTGAGATAAAAAGGTTGTATGTGTGTGTATGAGAGACAGAACAGAGAGAATTGTGTAGGCTTATAAAGTTTTACTTTTCAATTTGCCCATTTTAAATTTTTTGTTTCACCCCTAACTGTGTATAGGTCTATAAAAGGACAGTTAAGCTCCAGTGATGTAGCCTGTGGCAAGACTTACATGCAGGAGGTTGAGGATAATATATTCATCCACTGCAAACAGTGTGATGCCAAATAATGTGACAACCATCAACTGGACTGGACTGACTTTTCCCAAGAGGGCACCGTAGGCAATCAGACAGCTTGCCACACAGAAGTCTGCGTTGATCAAACTGCAAGAAAAAGTAGGAAGATAGACCCAATGGTAAGGTGATGTTGAAATGCAAGTTGGTCTAAGTCAGCTACACAAATATAGTAGACAAACTTGAGCGGCTGGATCTTAAATACACTCTATCCACTTTGCAATGACAAAAATGTCTGCCTGCAGACATGCAGACAAAAAGTTGTCATTTGTCAAATAGCCTAATACTGCTAGGGGTATTTTATATTGTTTAAATAAAATACTTGAATAGTAAAAAGTGTATTAGGTAATATTAGTCAATTACTATACTTTTTATATAATTTAGAGAAATTACGATATCATTAATATTGTTTAAAGCGTCTGGGCATTTCCACTGTTTCTAAACAGTAACTGGAAAGCTTTCATCTGCTTTTAGTACCATGCCTTACTTCTCAATGCCAATGTGAATCTTTCCTGTTGTCAGATCCAGAGAGTGGAACCAGCCCTGCATGAGAAGAGCCCACTGCAGACCAAAGGAGGCAATCAGGAAGTTGAATCCCACAGCACTGAAACTGTAGCGCTTCAGGAAAGTCATGAGAAAACCAAAGCCAACAAAGATCATGACATGTACATCCTGGAAGCCTGGAGGGAAGAAAGGGTACATGATAAAGCCATAAACAACTACAGTCAGAAAAAATATCAGGGTTCTGCAAGTGTGTGGGTTTATCAAAAGGAATTCGATTACATCAATGTTCATCTAAATTATACATTGGTTTGTGTAGTCTACAGTGGAATATTGACTTAGCCTACCATAAAATGCATTACATTTAACATTTGAATTAAATGTCCTTAAATGACTGAACTTGAAAAGAAAAGACTTTAAAAAAAGTTAAATAAAAATATTAAATTCAAAAAAGATAAAAGTTGTGGTACACAATAGTTACCACCTACATTATAGACTAGAAGTTATGGAATGCCAAATTCAAACAAGCAGCCTATAAGTCCAATTCATTTCACACTGACTTGATGTCAATAGAAAGCACCAGAAATGTTACTTAATGTTTTTAATACGGCCATATCCATGTAAAAAATGTAATCATCAGGTTGTCTGCTATGCCACTTACTGGAATATCTGTAGTAGAAGTCATTTTCAATATTACTGGTGATGTTTTCTTTTTTTTTGGTTTCTTCCCAGTGAGCGTCAGACTCTGCATCATAGCGGATGAAAACTCCAAATAGGATGACCATCACTATTTGCCAAACAAAGCACACTGCCGGCAGACTAACCCGCACATTTGTGTTCTTTGGCCGGTCACAGAAATTCTCCATGGTGCTGTCTCTGTCTGAAGCTCTGAATACTTCTTAATGTGTTCCTTTTCCTGATTTCCCCAGGTGTGTCTCAGCAGCCATATAAATATATGGGCTTTTAGAGAGGTGTGTCCAGCATGTGACACCACACCCGCTGGCCAAGATTCCTCCTCCTCCACCACCTGTGCCTCTTGAAACATGTTTATTCATGTTAATTTGCTTGAAAATGGGAAAACAAATTCAACTTCATATAAATAGTAAATTCACATTCTGAGGCTCTTAAAATACAATATAGAATTATTAGTAGTTGGCCTAACAGAAATAAAAGGAAACCGTGTTTGTACATATAAATTAAACTCCAAACTCCAAATTAAAACCATCTCATATTACTACTCAGCCAGTATCAGGAGTTGCATTGCACTTGACATTTTAGTGCTTTTGGCAAAACCAGCAATTTAGTTCAAAACTCAGCAGTTAAATTTTGCCATTAGCTGAGAGCATCAAAATGTCTAATATATGTAGCCATGCCTACATGACCATACAAAGTCCAAGTCACTATAGGAACTAAAGGGAACAGTCCACAATGAAAGCCTACATGAAATACGGGAGGCAAATAATAATGGATGATCACTGTTCATGGATAATCAAAAATATATAACTATCTAAATACATTATGGACTCTTAGCGTGTTCATTGATGCCATGCCTTACCTGCATGTTCCGGTCACTAATCTTTTATCATGAGGACCAGATTCCTTCTTTGACATTTACCATGCGTGTTCATCTCTATGATGACAAAAACATTTCAGATGTTATCAGTTCTTGTGCAAATTTAAATGTGAACTTTTTAAAAATTATTATTACATTTAAGAGTCACATCTCAATATTTTTCTGAATGACGTTTTTGTTGCCGTTGTAAATTTTTGCTAACTAATATGCCTGATTGCTTAAAGATTGACAGCTAAATTCTGCTACATGTATTCCTTAAAATTGCATTGTAAAAGTAGGTTAAATTGTTCCTTTCTCACATGGTGGAACACAAGGAACACACTGAAGCAATCAAAATAACAGAATTCTGGTGACCACGGGTGTAAAGGTACTGTGCATGTACATGATATAACACTAGCGTTCACTCTGGGTGGCCCCATCATGTGACATGCATGACAAAAGGAAGGTTTCAGATCTTATCGGCAAGGAAGCATTCCTCGTATGTTGTCACATGGTGTGGCGCGTTCTGCTGTTGTTCCACTGAACATTCCAAAGCGATAAAGCTTAAGATTGAATGGAAGTCCTGTCAATCTGAAAGCAAGTTAGACAGATGATTGAATAATAACTCATAATATTGAAGATCATTTTCAATTACTTGCCACACCCCAAACAGCTCTGGAAGGTAGTATCACTTACAGCAGCCTAACCATAGGATTAGAGAGAGAATGATCCTATAAATACGGCTTATGTTGACACAATAATATGTTCAAGAGATGGAAATATTGGGCTTAAAATATTACAAATTAGGTCAATTAGCAGACGCTTTTTTTAGTTAGTTGTATCTATACACATTCCTGTAATTACCAGTAGTTTACCCAGCTTGATGGCAGGTTACATGCAATATGCTCAACAGGGTATCCCAACAATAACTTAATGTAAATATTGTTGTACAGTGAGATAACTACTTAATAAATGGTTTAGTGACTTAAATGATGGTGGTTATATTAGAGAATCTTTGTTCACACAATCTAGGCCCACTTCTCTTAAAGTGTCATTGTCATTTTTTTTACTTTCTGTAGAATGTCAAACGTAAAGTCAACTAAACAAATTAATCAAAGCCAGGCTTGAGGGCTTTGGCCTGCACGAGAACTGTGACTAACTGGCGAGGAATGTTATGATGATAACTGAACAGGTATACAACAGTTCACAAGCCAGATGCCAGAGAGATAAAAGAGAGCCAGCTATCTCTGGGTGACAATAAGCTGTACACTAAAGAGGATCTGTTCCTCAAAAACTCATACCAACAATATCATTTATGAGATGTCACTGTCGCATAACGTCTTGGTCTTTCATATGACCTGCCATGTGACATGGGCGATGTGACACGACCTCCTGTGCGTGCAAAAGGGAAATTTCATTCAGCAATCATTCAAATGATCTTTTTTAAATCTTATTTGATGACGCTGGTTTTAGAAACATGCTGCAGCTTTCACAGATACTTAATAATAATAATAATCACATTTTCGAATGGAGTTTACTTGTGAGAAAGTGGCTAAATCAAAAACATTCAAAGCTATAAATGTACCTGCTTAACATAAACATAACATTTATGCATAAACATGCACAAACTACTCTAACATAAACACATTATCTTTGGCATAAAGATAATGTATACATTATCACATACAGTATATATACAGTGTATGAATGATATAACTGATCATTTTGCAAATTTATGACAGTTTAGCAAAAATGTGCTTCTGCTTCATATTTGCATAATCTGTAAAACAATGCCAACTATGGCCTGTTATAAAAGCCAATAGTGTAATTTAGTTTTTACACTATATAGCCAGTCATCAGTATATCCCTTCTAAATTTAGGAAATGTGTGTCTTGTAGCGTATGTGTTTGAAACTTTATCATTTAAATGAACTGATGTAAATATTCTATTATTAATCTATAATTCAACACATGTGAAGTATGCCTCAGCAAAAACGTAATAATCATGACTTTCACTTTGATATACAGGTAGGTAGGTAGGTAGATCATTTAGCGGACGGTTCTATCCAAAGTGGCTTACAGTGAGTACAAGGTATTACAAGGAGTAGATAGGGGTTAGGCAAGGATTCCAACAGGTAGACCAACTGTGGCCTGGAACCCATGACCTACCAGCTGGGAGTCGAAAACCCAGAGTCGTACACCTAGACCACTAGAATGTCCTGCCCCATGCTTTCATTCATTTTGTTCATAAAGCAAGTCATATCTTTTTCAAGCATCACCACTAATTACAAAACCTCAAATTATGTTCTGTGATGTTATGTAACATCAAGTTCCTCACTCAGCACCTACACCAGACCATCCCGGAAGCGGGATTGCATCTTTTTGAGCCTGTAACGGTGTGTCTTGAAGTGGCGAGAGTAAGCGCGAGCCAGAGGAAAGACGCAGGCAGACGTGGAAGCGGTGAACGCATGAAGCATATTTTAATATTCCACACAGTGCAACACAACGTACAGGTGAACTTAAATAAGGCCCATAATATTTAATGAGGCGCACCTGTGGGGGGCTAATCCCCCACAGGTGCGCAGCCAGGACGGATGGCACAGGGCGTGCACGGGCCTGTGCACGCCAATCGTGGCTTTCCAAGGTTTCTCCCTCCTACAAGGTTTCTCCCTCCTACAAGTGTCTCCCCCTGGTGTCATTCCAAATCACTCAGGCACCATTTTACCTTATATCAAATGGTGAATTGGTCATAGGGTCGTTGGTCGTGAGTTGTTGTGTACTGTAGATACCTTATTAGCTTGTTTGTCTACAAAGCAAATCTCCTAATTACACCAATAGCGTTCTTGCAAAAAAATTGGTGACGATTATTTATCAAACATCGTAACATTGTTAATTGTATTTTCGCGGTGTCTGCACAACTAGTAAATGTCCTAGTCAGTGTGTATTCTTAGTTAATGTTCAAACAGAGGCCAGGTTTTCCTTCTGCTTGTTCACTTAACCAGGTGATTTCAATTACTGGGACTAACTACTTCAAAACCTGATTATACCACAGGTTTCCTCCCCAGCTCACAACTGTGCATGAAAGAGCACGTGGCTGTTTGGGGATGGGTAGAGAACGGTGTGAGCCTCTCAGCACAGATGCCGGGGAGGCATGCTCTGGTCTCAGCCACAAGGACAACCCACAAGAGCAAATCCAAATCAAGGAGTCTCCCTTTTAAAAAAAACATACCTAATTTTCAATATCGGAGTTTACCAGCATTAAACCCTACCGGTTCAACGTGTTCTTCAACCATTGTGAAGTAGACTTGTATATGTATCAGTTTGTTGCTGCATGACATGAAAAGATTACCTCGCACATGTTTTTTAACCTCAATTTGACTTCTATTGTTTCTCAAATACTTGCTAAACTTCTAACGTGACTACTGAGAAATGTCTCTACCAGTAGCACATATTCTCAAGGTAATCCAGCATGCATAATTGAATAGTAATAATGTTAATGCATAAAATATGTCAGGATCGGCTTATTTGTACATCCAACTGGGAGAGAAGTTGTTTTTCAGGTCGGAGGTTTTAGCCTTGACCGCAGGGGAGTTTTGGGTTGGGCTACTCCTTAAGTCCATGAACATTGAGTCTCGATAGCTTGAGCCTCAGGCTGTTTTAGCTGCTCCAAGAAGCCAGGTAGTAGGTGAACAGCAGGGGGGAGTACACACTGGTGATGATCTGAGAGGCGTGCCTCCCCGCCCGAGTACCATAACCCCCAAGCCTTACATGCTGCTTCTCATGATACATCTGCAGGTAGAGTCAGACTCATTCAGCATAGAGATTGACCTGGAGACAAACTAGGATGATGATGATGATTATGTTGAAGGCAGAGCTAAATCTTGAATTGCAGCATTGTCTAGAAGTATGTGAATAAAATGTAACCAAGACAGGACAGGGTTAAACCAAAGTGTATGACTCGATTACAGCAGCCTGGGAGTTGCACCTGGAAATCGTTGTGAAAAAACTTGTTTGGCAATAGATTCACCCACACAAGTACGTGTACAAGCCTCCTTCTAAACACCACCAAAACAAAAGAAATGTCCATTGATTTTAGAACGTTCATCAAATCATCAAATTCAAATTCAAAGCAATCATCAAATTCTACTTTTATCAACGGGGAAGGGTTATACAATCTGTTACAAATTACAAATACCTTGGCATTGTGCTCGACCATAAGCTTAAATGGGATCTGTGGTCTTACCTCATAAGCACAAAGACACAACAAAGAATGTATTTCTTAAAGAAACTGTTATCTTTTAATGTCCACAACAAAATGCTTAAGATGTTTTATTGTTCCTTTATTGAAAGTTTTGGCCTTATGCACCATTTGCTGGTTTGGAAATGTTACTGAGGCACAGAAAAAGTCTATAAGAAAGACAGTAACAATGACCAGTAAACTATTAGGGATCAAGTTACCAAGTATGGAATGTATCTATAGGGAAAGAACAAGGCAAAAACCATTGTGGGAGACAAGAGGCACCCCCTTGCCCCTTCATTCCAACTATTGCCATCTGGGCGACGATATTGCCTCCCTCTATTTACCAAAAATAGATCTAAATCTTCATTTGTGCCTCAAGCAATTAAGTTTTTAAACAGGTAATGGCACATATATAGCCAAATAGGCAGGATGCTCAGCTGGTCTGGTCTGCCTAATTTAATCGGTAGTAGGGTGCGGGGTATGGGAAATGATGTGTGTATTAGTGTGTGTTACCAGTATGTTTGAAGGTACTCTCTGTGGCGTATGATGTATGATGTTATGCCTACTTGACTGATTGTTCTGCAAACAAATTTCCCCACGGGAACAAATAAAGAGATTGATTGATTGATGAATGTAGGGAGCACATTTGGACATGAATTTAAGATTTAAACAAAGCTTCCTTTATTGCAATTATAGACTACAGTTATTGACCGCTGTGTGGGAATTACCATACTGTGGCTTGCCTAAAAGCTGTGGGAGTGCCACTATTGTATCTTTTTCATAAGAACTGTATTGACATGCATGAGCATGTGTACTCTCATACTGTACACATATCTATACTGTACGTATAGAAATTAGGACTATTCTATGTACATTTCTGATGGAGCGAAACAAGCTCCGCCCGAAGCTTTCGGAAAGACGGTCTTTTCTTTGGGTCATGTTGCCAGCAGCTCATCATCAGGTGATAGATCTCCTCTGGGCAGGCAGGAGGTTGAGGCATTCGGTATCCTGAGAACGATTTGAAAAACTCAACTGTTATCCAGCTCTTCTCTAGACAAATAGTTTATCTTTCGATCAGCAAAGTGATAGGCCTATAGATGTTATAAAACAAAATAAAATCAGAGAAGGACTAATTTAATCTCTAAAGATACACAGGCAGTTCTAAATGAATGCATTAAACAGTAAATGTTGTGTTGTATATTCCTCTACGCATAATTTTTTGTGGAACACACTAAATTAATTCTGTACATACCCTTCTCAACCTCATCCCTTGTCTCTTGGTTGTTCATGGCTGGGTAGGGAATACCTCCCCGTGAGAAAATCTCCCACAGTAAAACCCCAAAGCTCCAGACATCACTCTCTGAGGTAAAGCAACCTAAACTCAACAGTGGGTGGCAGCATTGGCAAAGGCACAATGTCACTGTGATGCAAATCTATATAATCTATGATGCTAGGAAATCAGTGAGTGTGTGACAGTAGGGATAAGGATAATAATACAATAAAAAAACAAGCATTTTGTGACCCCTACTTTGAGAACCACTCATTTATTTAATTTCTGATCCCCGGTTGATTTCACTTTGTAAATTAACTCCATAGACTTAGTAGAGGTGGAGTAAAGAAGATAATTTAAGACTTAGTTCAAGAAAGAACTGGTTTGTGTATGTGAGGGAAAGTGGCAAGTTACAGCGAGGCCTACCAATCCTAAGGGCCTCAGGGGCCGTCCATTTGATGGGCACCTGCCTGAGAGCCCCTGCGGTCGAATAGACACCATCCTCTTCCTCGCGAGACATGCCAAAGTCACTGATCTTTACAACGCCCCGCTCTCCGACCAGACAGTTTCTCGCTGCCAAGTCTCTGAAATAAAAAAATTATATGAGGAAGGGAGATTATGAGGATTCCTTTACTTATTCCAGTCAATTGACTTGCTAGATCAAATTTGTGGTTCTTTCATTTTAGGGGGAGAATCTCCAAGGGTCCGCATGTCAGTGTTAGTGATAATAGCGACCCAAGCGCAGACACTGGCAGGCAGTGGCACTTGGGGAGTTTTAATGGAACTCAAACCAAAAACACAGTTACAACGAAAACTGGCAAAGGCAAACTATAACACAAAAGCTCACAACTCGAGGAAGTCCAAGAAACAGAAATAGTCCACAAAGGCCAAAACTTACGGACACGGGCAGGCAAGGACAAGGACAAGGACAAGGACAAGGACAAGGACAAGGCATTGACAGGTACTATGATTACGACAAATTCAAAGACAAGGAACCAGCACAGAGACAGGGGAGAACACAGACTATATACACTGGGGCTGATAGGGGAACAGGAAACAAGTGAGGGCAGTGATAGGCAAACGAGGGGAAGGACCATATAAGAAGGCATGGTGGAGCAAGGGAGGGGCTAGGAAGAACACAGGGGAGCAAGGTAGACACACTAGGGAAGCATGGAAACAGACACTGGGGAAGGCAAGAGACAAGACAAAAACAGCGAACAGGCGGGGTCGTGACAGAATTTACCTTTAACACAAATCTAGGTATACTTGCAAATATCTAGTCAGCCATTAATTTAGCAGTAATTCAATACATAAAAGCATGCAGACATGGTCAAGGGGTTCAATTGATATTCAGACCAAACATCAGAAGAGGGAGAAATGTGATTTAAGTGACTTTGACCATGGAATGACTGTTAATGCCAGACCGGTTGGTTTGAGCATCTCAGAAGCTACTGATCTCTGGGAATTTTGACACAGAGCTTACAGAGTTTACAGAGAATGGTGTGAAAAACAAAACACATCGTCAGTAAGCGGAAGTTCTGTGGGCGAAAATGACTTTTTTAATGAGAGAGGTCAGAGGAGAATGGTCAGACTCAAATAACCATGCGTTACAACAGTGGTTTGAAGAGCATCTCTGAACCTTTTCACTGTATATTTCTTATTAAAGTAACAAGCCATCTCAGTATACATATTTTTTATTAGATTAAGTCTAATATACAGTAGATTCCTCCTTGAATGCTGTGTTCAGATATTCCATAGCTTTGCCCTGTTAAATCTGTGGTGGTGTGATGATTTTGAACGGTACCATGCAGCATATAGAAACATCTTTTATTTCTTGTGTCTATAATATCATAATATTGCACATTACGGTATAGGGGCATCACTATTAGTCTCATAATATAACTCAGGATTGCTTTGTTTCAAATTCAGTGTCCGCTAAAAGGGCAAATACTGTATTTCCAAATACATATTGCAATTAGCCATAGACATAATAAACGTGTCCATCTGCCAGGCTAAACCAACCATTAAACCGCTAATTAAACATATGTCGATGATGTACTGAATGTATGCGTACGGCAACTCAATGACAATGACAATTATATACACTGTTGCACCTGGTTCACACAATAGGTGTGACTGGTTAAGTGCTACAACCTTACACCTGTGTCTCCATGTTATGTTTAGTATTGTACTGCCAACACTGTGTGTAAATATACGCTGGTCTTGGATAGACAACTTATTTATAAGAAATCTGACAATAAGCCTTGCATGTCATTAAGACCTTTGAAGACTGGTTTTGCAGCACATCAGGCCTATGGTGAGTTCACCTGCATTTTCTAAACCAGGCCCATGTTGGACGCCATCATCTTTCAACACTATCCAGCCCTCCCTACTTTCTCTCAAGCTCTCAGACCATGAATGTAAATAACTTGTACATCTAATGTAAGAGATTAATGTTTGTTTTAGAAATATGTCACATTCCAGTGGTGTCACCACTACTGTAGCCCCCCTAAGAGTTACTTTAGCCCCCCTGAATAATGTTTAGGTCATTAGTTGTAGTGTATGGGTAGCTACACTGTTAGGTACACAAGTAATATAACAAAATAATCCAGTGAAGAGATGTTAAAGAAATGATAAATTAGGGACTAAACTCTATTGAACATTTATGTATCACAATTTATTCATCGTGTTCTATATGTAAAAAAATAACTGATCGACCAACCTGTGAATACACTTCTTGCTTTCCAGGTATTCCATGCCAAATGCTACATTTTCGGCCATTTTCACCAACTTCTTAGGCCTGAGGGCATAACCTTCTAAACGCAGATAGGTAACACAGTCACCACCTTTTCGAACACAAACACACACACACACACACACACACACACACACACACACACACACACACACACAAAGACGATTACCATAAGGATAACTGGAAGAAAGCATCTTTTGTCAGAGGAACCGTAGTCCCTGTAGAAAGGCAGTACTACTCAAACAAATCGGTCTCAAGTATAGGCTTAATAATCTTGGCTGAATGCTCAGTGTTGAAATACTATTTAAATACACAGCAAACGTTCTGATTAAAGGTGCCATAGTCAGTCAGCAGAGTGACATACCTGGCACCAACTCCATGATGATGTAGATGGGCTGTTTCTGAGTGCACACCCCTATCAGCCTCACAATGTTAGGATGGTTATACTGCTTCAGGATCCTATGCCGTTACATATGACAGCAATAGGGAAGTGAAAGGGAGAAAGACAGAGAATGAAAGTAAAATCCTGTGAACGAAGAGCAACTAATACATACAATACATAATTGTGTGCGTGTACCGGTGTGTGTTTTCACCTGGCTTCCATCAGGAATTTATTCTTGAGTTCTAAGGATAGGTTCTCACGACAGGCCTTCACGGCCACAGGCGTGTTGTCAGAGCGAAGGAGGCCTTTGAACACCTCCCCAAAGTTACCCTGCAGGACATTAGAAGCACACAGCAAGGAACCAATTAACAAACTGCTAATGATGTCTTTTACTGAATTTCACCTGCGAGTAGCCTACTAAAGTCCAAACATATACTACATGTAGATGAGATGCTTAGTCTCCAGTGACCTAGATGTAAATACAAAAAGAGACAAATGTCCATCTTTTGTTCCTCAATATTGAACTTTCCAGTTTACTGTATAGAAGTACGTGATCAAATTAAACCAAACCAATGGAAAGCTTATACTCTATTTAGTTCAAACTATCCTCTCTGGCTGACCAACCATTGCAGTATGAGGCAACAGGCAGGGGAATGTTACACAGGTATTTATTTGAAACGTTCAAAATTGTTGCTTTAAGTGTTGCATTAAAACCTCCACCACATTACCTACCTGTCCAATGCTGTGTCCCAAGATAATGTCATCATGGTCCAGTACCCACTTGTCCTGATTGGATGAAAATGTGTCAATAAGGGCAGAGCTGTGCTGTTTTTAACATGGGCAGCGTACAGTAGGAAACGAAAGATGTTAGGAAGTCTTAGGGGCCAGGATAGTCTAGTGGTCTAGGCTCCCAGCCGCAAGGTCGTGGGTTCGATTCCCCGAGGTGGACTACCTGTAAGCATCCTTGAGCAAGATGCCTAACCTGCTCCATGTAATAGAACAATGTAATTGTAAGTTGCCTTGAATAAAAGCGTCTGCTAAATGCTGTAAATGTAAAAAGTCTTTGTGCCAATTCAAATGTGGGAGTCTATGTGGCTATGCTCTGGTCGTAGGAGGAATGGTACACATTTATATGGAAATACAGTACTGTAGGTGTTCAGGACACTAACCTTGATGACAGGATTCCTCAGCATTATGTCTTTGTTCTTGGTGACAGGTTGTTGCGAAGACATAAGGCTGTGGATCAACAGGGGCACAGTGTCGAAGCAGTCCCCATCCAGACGATACATACAATCCTATTGACACACACATTTGTAATAATAAATCATACATGGGGAGAAGTAGGGGGATATAATTAATAACACCACTGGAAAATGTATGTATGTTTTATACTAACACTCTATATATATATTTATATATTTTTTTTAAAGAAATCACATATTTTTAAATCTTGCGATAACTCCAAAAATCATACCACGACCATTGGGGGGGGGGTCCTGAACCACACTTTGAAAACCACAGCTGTTTTTCTTGTCCTGTTAGAAAAGTTGAACTTACAGCCGTTCTCAGAATGAGGAAATGCTTGCAGGAACCAGCCCAGAAGACAGAGAGGACATCCTCGTCTTTGCACTGACTTCTCCTAACCAGGAAGTCTCCCTCGTTCTTCAACAGCTCCTGGACTTCGGGTCTGGGGATGACTCCATGGTACCATTTCTGCTGATTCAGAGGCTTTTCCACATCTGGCACCAGGGGGGGTGCTGGGGGAGGCTATAGGTAGAATCGGAGATGACTGTAAAATGGTAATACATGGCAATCCTTTTGGTACAGTCAATTAAACCATAAACATACACCTCTAATCTGTTTTCAGGGAACCATAGAGGAAATTTGATCATAATGAAAATTAGAGATTAGATTAAGATCAACTTTATTGTTACCATGTTTTGGGCTTTAAACAGGCCACCCAGTTGGTTAATGAAGCCCGCCTTACTGAGGAGTTTGGAGCCGTTCTTCTCCTGTGGTCAAAACACAGGTTGGAAAGCAGATCACATTGAGCAATAAAAGTCCTGACGATTTAAAAAGGCATACTAGAGCATTTTATATTGTACATATACTTCTTTTTTTTTTAAATATGCAAGCCAAAACATTGATTGCTTCTGCAAGCCTATGATTTAGCAAGGCTGCCTTCATCACAGTTCCCTACGTGAAAACTAGAATAGCATGCTTATAAAAGGTGGCCAGTATAAAATAAAATGCATGTTACAGATTATACGTCTATGTCACTGTATATGTCTATACAGTGGTCGCAAGTCAATTTTGGTACACACACACATACACATTGCAATAGTTATATAAGGAGATGGGAGTGATAAGAGGAGCACGGGCTGGTTGCTGATGAGCTTGGTCTATTGGTCGGTGCACAACCTGATTTGTTCTGTGGCTGTTACACACATGGCCACAGAACAGGCATTGTAAGTTCTTTGTGATATTTGTGGAGACAGTAGACACAGCGACATGTTTCATGAGACATGATCTTTCGGGTGAGAGCAGGCAGATTTAGCAACACTGGTTAAGTAGCTTTTGACCCAGCATCTTTTTCCTCATACCAATCAACCAGAATGAATAGTTAGATTGGAACATAGATGCCAAGAGAAGATAACTCTTACAGGGTTGGTATTTGAAACTGAGATGCACAAAGCATCTAGTTGCAGCGCAGGTGGTGGTTCACGTGATCCCAGCAGGTCTAGTTTCTCTTTCAGTAGCAGACGTTGAGCTTCTAGCTTGGCTCTATTGGCCAAGGAGACAGCTAGCTGCTGCCGACAGTCCTGTAGCGCATGTCTCTTGCTGAACTGGTACACCCTAAAGACAACACCAAGCGTTTGTTACAGTAGCACACAGTGGCCTTATAGGGGACTTATGGATATGGGACTTAGATATGGGAATAAAAAACAACCCCAACATATGAGACATTAGCTGCAGCATGTCCCCAAACATTCTTGCCAAACTTGAACGCCCATCAGCACATACAGGTTTCACCATCTGTCCTACAGGAAAATTTTAATGACTCTCTCAGTGCTGGGAACATAATTCCAATAGATATTTAAGCCGAGACAAATGAGAGGATAGAGCAACTCTTCCCTATATCAGCATATTATAATTTATAAGACACGGTCAGTTAATTCCTCTTGAGAACTTGCTGCTTATACAGCCTTATCCCAGACAAGCGCAGCCTCTAAGCTCTCCTGACAGTAGAGACCGTCTACAGAAGCCCACTTTAGAAATGTGCTAATTTCTGCTTACCCTTACAGTTACAGTAAATGGATTCAGTGCAGCGGGGTATCTCGTTTGTAAGAGAAGCCTTTCTTCAAATGGAGGAACCCCCATTATTAAGCTCTTTTGTCCCAGTGAAAACCCACCAGATGCAAGGGCGATGTTATGTAGCTCTCCCTATGCTCTCGCATTGCTGGAGGAGGAAAAGCAACATTTCCAAGAAATGTTTGGCAAGAATATGGTTTGCGGGTTATGAGTTTCTATAAATCGCATGTTGCATTTCGGGCCACCATAAACCTCCTTTGTGGCCTCAGGGATAGAAAAACACATCAAAGCATAATTGACTTTGGCTTTCATCACCTCTGGCCCTTCTTGGAAACTTCCATCTCCGCCTCCAGCGCTACTTCCAGCTGGTGGACTGAAGACTGCTGGGAGCCCAAAGCCTCAGCCAGGATCATCAAGTCCTCCTCCACTGCTGTCAGCCTGCAGGGAGGCGATAGGGAGGAACGAGGGAGAGGTAATATAACAGTGGAGAGAAGAAGTGATGTGAGGAGATGTGATTACACGGATTTCAAAAGATTATCAGGATATTGTCGGAGATCAGTGTCACCCGAAGAAGACTGACTCTGTTTATACTCACTTGTGCTGGACATTCTCCACTGTGAGGTCATTTAGCTCCACCTCTCCAGGGGCTAGCTTTTCAGTATCATCTAGTAGACTACAGTCAAACTCTACCTGGGCAGGAATCTCCCCCACAGACCTACAAGAAGGCAAGAACATGCACTATGTCTAGTTTCCCATAAATGTAGGTTGTCATTTTCATGGCTGTATGGTCAAGGTCGGAATCAACACTGATTGTACCCAAAGTGGTACCTGTTCTGCTGAATGAAGCTCTCATATTCTTTGTGAGGATTTATTGTTGTCAGAGCAGAGGACATCTCCCTGTCGATATGTACCACCTCATGATGGAGGAGGGTGGAAATGTCAAAATACTCTTGTAGAATCTCCATCCTGGATAAGAGGGGAGGGGTTTCATGTGAAGGGCCCGTGTGAACTGATGTTTGCCAATCATAAAATTTCCTTTATTGGCTTCTTCTTTATGCTATTTCCTTGTTTTGATTTATTGGCAGCACAAGATAATAGACAATCACTGATAAGAGTCTATGCGACTGACTGGCACTCAACTGCAGCAAGTGGGCTGGCATGAAACTCACATTTGTAAACTTATTAGATTTGATCTATTCCACCCTTTCAGTTTGACCCAAATCACACACTAATGCCCTTTGTATCACTCTGCTGGGTTAGCAAAGGGAAGAGTGTGGGAAAGGAATTTGGACAGTTTCACAAACAGCTCTGGCTCATGCAAAAAGATCCACAGATCTGACATCAGACATCCCCACAGTTTAGTTTTTTCAGCTGTAGTGTAACAATGCAATACAATTGCATATAAATGTCGAACATCTGAGGTAGCTGCTACCAACAAAATATACCCAAACCCAAACCTCACTTTTCCCCAAACATCCCTGGCTTGAGCTTACAGTATAAGCACCATCTCCTCCTGTAGGCTCTGCAGTGCGTTGAGCAGAGTGGGCTGGATGTGATTGTAGTGGTGCTCGTGGTGCACTTGGGCGGCGCGTACAGACAGCACATAGTCGTTATGCAACTCATGGAGTCTCATTGAAGCCTTCACAAAGCGCTCCTTTGCCTTTTCACGCTCCCTGTCTACACAAACAGACAGACACACACACACACACACACACACACTCATCTGTTTGAAGGTAACAGTGATTATAACTATAACTAGACAATTACACCAAGGGCTGTAAACCATGTTTGTCTTGCATTGACATCAGTCTCCTGTAAAGAGAAATGAGAGGCAAACAGAATCCCCACCTTTACATGCCTCCTGGTACTTCCTCTTAGCCTGCGTTACTTCCCTCCCCACCTGCCTGTAGCTGCTCTTTATGTTTTCAAGGTCTGCCTGGGTCACCTGAAGCACAGGGCAGACATAACAGTACACTATCAGTAGGTAGCATCACATTATAATGACTCTTCAAATCTCACAACCTGCAGTAAAAGCATCTTGCAACCCTACAGGGGCCTGACACTCCAGTTCAGGCCTCAACTAGCTAAAAGCAATGAAGTCAAATACATTTTCTGTTTTTACTGTGATGTGGCCACTACAATTAGGCAACTGAGAAGGAAGTGGTTTAGGCAGTTATTGATAATACTTCCTTTTTAATTATAGCTTACAAACCTGTGAACATGTGAAGAAGAAAGTATCTCTGCTCTGTTGCACTTTATGTGAAAAAGGGCAGCCACACATATTTGAGTTGATCGGATTAGCATACAAACCTACATAATGTATACAAATGTATTATTAATCTGCTTTAAATTGATAGAATCTTTATACCATTTACAAGTTGCCTAATAAACTTGTATATAACCCTATATTACTAATTGGTAAGAATACATGATCATAGTGTCATCACTCACTGCCAAATTGAAAAAGATACATTAATAAGACAAAGTAATGACCAGTGCCAATAGTAAAAAGCAGCAATGGATTCATTTAACTAACTGCTTAGAACCCTAACCAAAAAGCAGGTCAAGTTTTCGTATGTGGTTTACAATAACAAAATCCTATTTGTGATGATATAAGAATTGTTTGCGCCAACACTAGCATTTGTAGAATGCTTGACTGAATATGGCTGTATGGGAAATGTCTAGCACACCTTATTGAGTTCCTGACTGAGGAGGCTCCACTGTTCTGCGTAGGTCTTGCGGAGCTGTTGCTTGTCTCTAATGAGAAGAGTCAGTTTGCTTATGGGACCATCCAGAAGGTCCTCAGATCTCTTCTTCATTACTCGACTCAGAATCTCCGTTTGACAAACCAACACACTCCACGACTACCCAGGAGTCAGTGAAAGAGAGCACAAAATAGAGAGAGAATATTTAATATACTTTTACAGTGTTGTTTGCACCTACGGCCTTGTTGTTCATCTTCTGGTACTTTATTTTATGACAAATATATGGCTTATATGGTTCTTAGTATTCAAGCATCCATAACTTGTAAGTAAGTATTAAGTAGTAGTATCATCTAATTATATCAATACTGGCCAAACAAAACTATTATATTACCTGTGTTTATGCACGTGATGCACCAGTAATTTGTATTACATCACACATTCAACTCAGCGTTCACACTATTTTATAAGCATGCATCAAAGACTTGTGATATCTGATCACTTAAGAAATACTGAACAACATTCAATTATACAGTCAGAATAAAAGGTAACATAATTAAATGCGTGTCAATTGACATTACTTTGGTAGATGGACTCCTCTAAACTCACCTTGTTAAGATGACTGATATAATCCACACCACTAGGCCTGTGCATTCGCTCCACTATAGCAGCCATTTGGTGCAGCTGCACGGAAAACTCTCGCTCACTTTTGGCCCGCTGAGACATCCACTTTTTCATCACCTCCATCAGATGAAGCTCAGAGTCCTGTAGCCGCATGAGAGCTGCGTGTGCTTGGGGACACCACAGGTCCTCACCAAAACCCATCTCTGAAGAAAGCCAGAACCAAGACGCCACCGAATCTACTCTTTCTGTGCAAGACTTGTCCTCTTGTCCTACTGTATTTCTTGTCTTCCTTGTCTTAAGCATTGAAAGAGAAGCATATATGCTCAGCTACTGATATATGAGTCAGCTACTGATGACAGAAAAGTAATTTATGAGAGACCATAGAAACTGATAGTTGCTTTAACTTCCCTTTGAAGAATCACTTCCTTATACTGTATGCACTCAAAAGTCCAGTGTGACAACTTCGACATTGATGACTCTAAGATTGGTTTTAGAAGTGCTTTAGATACAAAGTCATGCAAGTACTGTACAATGTACAGGAGCCTTACTGAGACCAAATTCAGCTGTCTTAAGGGGTACTTAACAGGTGGAACAGTGTGCTTAAAAATTTGAAAGTCAGGTTGTGTTCTGTATTCTGCAACATAATGTGAAAGCACACACATCTTTATATTATATTGTAATATAGAATACTGTATAGTATTACTGCAGAAATGCTGTATTGTTTATTACAGTAAATTAATTACAATAACACTGTAATATAATGCTTGATCTACAGCACAAGCTTAGTTATTTGAAAAACTTTCATTCTGACTATTGTTTTACTTTCAGTTAAAAGAAAAACACATTAAAAGACACATTCAAATTTGCATAGATCTTTATTTTTTAGTAGAATCTATAATTGACATCAATTAAATAAAAAGAAGAAAATAAGAGCAAAAAATCTTTAAATTACAAGAAAATTACACTGCACCATTCATATAGTACAAAAATAGGCCTTATTTTAAGTTGTCCCATGTAAGATAGTCATTCAGTATTACATTATTCATAGGTCACTGTTTCTGCAAGGTACAGCGTAGCGCCACGGGCCAGCGACCTCATAAGGTGGGAAGGTCAACAGAGCTTTCGGTTCAATTTAAAACAGACATGCGTACACATGGCCACGCACACAGAAACACACCTACGCAGTGTGCACACACATACACACTCACACACACACACACACACACACACACACACACACCTGAATCAGCCCTTAATTTAATGACGTTGGGATACATTCTACCTTCTTCTGCTTCTTCAGCTGCTAAATATAGAAAACCTCACTACTGAATCTCTAAATAAAAATAAAAAAGGCAGATGTTACAAGAACACAATCAACAAAATCAAAAATGGGAGTAGACTGACTGAGCAGTGGACGATGACAACCTGAAAGCATAATAATCTCAGTACTGGACCCCATTTAAATGACAATGGTGTCTTTGGTTAAGCCAAAGATATTGCTGTGATATACTCCAACCTAGAACACATACCATTCCCCGGCATTGAACAGCATGTTGTTCATTACAAATAATTACAGTTGTATAAAGAAAAAGTTATAAAAGGGCCAATAAGCACAATCCAAAAATAAACATTGTAATGTTATAGAGCTTTGATGCTATAAATAGGGTAATCAGGGTAATCAGATTTATGCAATTTTTACTGTAACAATATTAACTGCTTTTTGGCACTAGAAAATAAACTTTTCCTTAAATTAATGGACTGATCACTGTGGTGTCAAACTTATACACAGCGTAAAGCAATCAAGCCATATATTTATGCCAGCCTGTGTGTGTTTCCAGCATGGACATTGCAATATATCTCAACAGTGTGATGGAAAAATACCACATTTGACTGTCTGAACAAGGACCTAGTTTTAATATCCCTTTCTGCTTATATCTTGACTGCATTTGGGACACACGTGAGGAACCAAGGCCATTCTGTTCAGGGAACTTCTCTTTAAGTGAGAGAATGTTTATGCTAAAGCAGGTCTTTTGGCGCCGGGGAGGAGTAGAGAGGCAGGATGTTTGTGTCCCAGTATATAAGCCTGCATGTGTGTTATTGAAGGTCATTCATTTCACTGACCAGCACGGTCTTTGACAGTGTACCCGTTTGCAAACGTAATTAAAATCCCAGTTAAAGGTGTAAGAGTCATTTATAATAACATTTCCACAACAAAGGGTACAGCATCTAAAATGTCAGAGATGATAGAATATGAAGGTCAAAATATTTCTTATTTTTTAAAAAGCAGAGTAATTACAGCTGTTCACTATGGGCAGGAGCATTATGCAACCAGACGAAACCCTGTTTATCAATCTAATATAATCTTACATTGTTGTCGTTTTCTTCTTTGCCTTCTTTGAGAAAGAAAACAAAATATTGTATCAGATTAGGGTATAATATAGTTTTATGGCTCAAGGCTAAGCGTGTATAAGTGGAGGATTTTCAAATGTGCACCTTATCTGTTAATTCTGGGTGGTAATGCATGATAGAAGGCACTAATGTAAATTACTGTACATGGCACCCCTAATGATGCTTTCGTCTCGAATTAAAATATATTTTCTCTTATTATGGACATTAGTCAATTACTGTAATGTGACATTTTTTGACATTGGTTTCCAATTCAGATTAATGCTCCTTCTTTGAAGCCGAATAAGACAAATGTTCTACACTTGTTCTGGCCTGCTGAGATGAATTAGGTCTTTTGGACCAGCACAGCATTCTAGGAAGGCTGCTGTTGGTGATTGTGTTCATGCAATTCTTTCACATTTGTTTTACACCGATTGTTCGGTCTCGGTTTACTTCTAGCTGGAATATAATATGGCATATTTTAATTGCAACTGTAATCAATTTGGCCCTTGCATAATGAATAGCACCTTCGAGGAAGGGTTTTCAAAAGGCTTAAATTACACTTGATTTGCTTTGTGGGATTGTGCAATTTAAATCTTGGAAACATGGAAATCAACATTGATTGTTCATGACAAAAATAGCATTTCTCTGTTCATCAAATAGTTCCAGCACAACTAAAGATAAAACAAATGCCCATAACAGTCCCTAGTTGAAAATGTATGGACATTCCTTCAAAATATTGAATTTTCAATATAGATAAAGGTTTTTAGGCAAAGCGGTGCCTGCCCAGCACATTCGCCTTAGTTCTAGATAGAAGAGAGAAACTGGATATAGAATATGGGTGGGACTATATGCACCACATTTCAGATTGAATTAATAATAAAAGTGAATTCTACCCTCTAATAGAGGGTTTCACGTTTGACCTTCATAATCCTTTCTGAGGCGCATTTGTCATTATTGAACGATATGGGAGGCAGATGTAATTTTGCATGCATGTCACTATGACAACCTCTCTCAACACGCTCCCTTGCTCTGCAGTGAAAATTGAAAATTTTTCCACTGGAGAATTCTTTGTGAATTTACATCACAAAATGTAAATAATAGCAAAAACAAAATATCTCCAGATATATGAATACTTCCCCAGAATATAATAATAATTACTGTGTCATAAAAGCCATGTGCCCATAACAGATAATGTCAGGCTCAGATCCTGATGACTGATAAGCTCTAATCAGCTGTAAAAGAAGCCAAAAAGATGTCTAAACTTCAAGGGACAGCCACGAGGTTGAATGAGTAATCTTGTGCATTACAATAATGCCTTGCATGCCAACACTCAGACAACACAGTTCTCTCTTTCATACACAAGTGCCTACCACACAGTCATGTTTATGTTAGGCGTGCGCAGGACTTACACAGAGGTACTCCATTCTGATGGGGTATTGCTATAAGTGATTGAGTTTGCTCTGCATTTATCACAAGTAGCAAATTACTTTAAATTAAGAGCTTTGACAAGCCCATGTAATTATTAGCCCATAATTCTTGGTCCCTTCCTCAAACCCTGCAGTCAGGGTCAATATAGTGTTTCACAAAGTTATAAATGTTGAGGAGCGTTGCGTGTATTGGGAAGTATAAAGTCCAGAAAGCTCTCATATTTATGTTTCCATTGCAGAGAGGGAAATGGATCTCTCACTACCTATTTTATCTATCTTAATAGATTATTTGCTTTAAAAACGAGCAGGATAATGACAACACGTGCACCCTTTCATAGGTTTACTGTTCTAGATGTGACAGAACCACCCGTAGCTTATTTACGATTGGCCCTTGCAGTGAGCACACACACACACACAATCTCGTCTGGCTACTGCACTGAAACTTGATGGGGGGAAAAAGCAAACAATTATCGTTTTTTTTTTTATTTATTGTGAGACAAACGAACGCTGGAGCTCTGGGGGAAATGGTCTCCACACAGACACACTTGGGCTGTTGGGGATTGAGGGCAGAAGGGGGTAGTGAGACACTTTAATAGAAATGCACCCAAGTGTGAACGGAGCGAGCTCAGGCTGTCCCGAGTTTGGTAAAGACACCGGGTCACCCACAGCGGAGTGGAAGACAAGATCCAGAAGCAGGACAGAAACCAGAGAGAGAGAGAGAGAGAGAGAGAGAGAGAGAGAGAGAGAGAGAGAGAGAGAGAGAGAGAGAGAGAGAGAG
>JAOEHI010000018.1:5006915-5021388 GCA_025447815.1 Percopsis transmontana | reverse complement strand
GGGCTAAGTTTATCATTAATGTTATCTGTTTTATTATTATTATGTAATCTTGTTTAATAACAATAATAAAATGTGTCTGTCATTATGACCTTTGCCTTTGTGTATAAGGTAATTGCCCATGACACCCAGCAGTTTAACTACATACGTTAGCAAGTCTCAGATACAGTAAGCCTTCATTCTCCACCTCCTCATCCTATAGGAGAATTCTGTGGTGTGTAGAGTGAACAGAGCATGACTAGTTTAGGTGAGTGTACATCATCCATTCATCCATCGGCTAAGAAGGCTACTTTTAGCATTTGGAAAAAGCATAATCTTACAGTAGAACGCTCTCCTACTCAGGGGTTCTATCAGTGTATGTAACCTAACACCAAGCCCTCAATGTATCTATCTACACTAAAATACAGCTGTTATCTTTGTTTTTAGAGTCAAGGTTATGAATTAAACTTATTGCTATTAACAGTAGCAGGATAAAAGCAAGGTAATGTATTACCTCACTCACTATAAACTCAGTATACACTGCAATGTTAAGAATCACAATTATTTCCTTTTTAATTCTCCCTGTCATCACCACTCCACTGGGACAGCGAGACACCACTTTCTGACAACATCTGCAGGAGGAGAGAATGTGACTTGTTAACATCTCACTGATGTAACAGAGAGCAGATGTTCACCTTAATTGCTTAGTGGTGTGTTAGCTCTATTGTTCCTCATGGTGATGTCTGAGGACTGCCAATATTCGCAGAATATTCCTCCCTCTCAGGCTGCTCCTTTGTAAAGAGTTTAGCCTACTATATTTACAAAATAATGCCTTTATTCGTATCATCATCTGAAGATACTGTACTATGTTTGATCCTTCGCCAAAAAAAGAAAAGTGTTAAGTGTTTTGTTAACCAGAATGGTAACCAAAAGCAAGTTGTTGCTTGTTTTCAACCCTTACCTGCAGTGCAACTGCATTTTAGAGCAGTAGAATAGTTGATCCATCTAAAAAGATGGGGTTATCTAATGCAACTAGCAATACATCCCGGTGCACACAAAAACATAGAAGGATGTTTATGTTAAGAGTATGAGCACAGAGCTGTGTGTGTGTGTGTGTGTGTGTGTGTGTGTGTAATGACAGATTTAGAGGGGTAAAGCAGTGACAAAAGGGTGAATTACACTGAAGAGGGATTCCATTCCATAACCCAGTCACTTGAACCAATCATCCCTGGTGCACACATCCCTTGCTTTAATCAAACCTGTAGTTTTAGGTGTGCATGAATATTATATTGTATGATATATATATAAATAACTTGATATATGTATATAATTAGGTGTCAGACATATACAGTATATTACAAATTTATCACATAATGTATATTTCAACTTATGTCCTTGTTTACTGTAAAGACGTGCTAAATACTGCACATTGTACCGATGGAGAGATTTGTAGCTTGATGTATGCAGTTGTGGTTTCTGCTTTATCCCTTTACTATCCCTAATGTATCCATGTGGGATAAATAAAGTGCTATCATATTTTATTTTGTGAACACTTAACTAACGGCTTGACATCAGAGCCAGCCACAGCTGACATGATTTTCTGACTCCATCTGTCCTCTTGGACAAATTTTTTATTCCTGCCTTAAAATTTGTATTCTACCAGATTTTTAAAAATTCAGTCCCGTGGGCTTGGAATGAGGTCACGTCTAGATCTTGATTTAGATAAACGTGTACACGCAACCTCTAGTGGTCAAGCTCATACATACCATTACTTTGTTGCTAAAACCACTTTCAATTACTTAGGGCAAGGGAAAAAAGATCTTTAACCCACATGTGCATATGCATAATGAGGAAAATATTAATAGACATGAGCGGTACAGGCAGAACGCAAACTACTAGCGAGTTGATGTCATCAAATAAAGGTAAATCACTGCTAAATCAATATTGCACTTCCCTCTTTGAGTTGACATTTTCAGCCAAGTTGTATTTATTGCCATGGCCCAATCTGTGTTGTCACAGCAAGCGTTTTGCCTTGTCGGCAATCTGTATGTGATTTATTGATTTAAACTTCCATTTGATTTCAGCAGCTGTTGTTTATTTCAGCAACTAATTGACTCACTTTTCTAGGCTTTTCAAAATGCATCTAGTCAATACACCCATTACAGAGAAATAAAAAATCCTAGCTTCATTTCAGCTTAGTATTTTAGGAAAACCTGTATATGTTATACCATTTTTAAACATAAAAAATAATGTAAGAAATTCAGAAAAAAAAGACAAAAATATTCTTTCAAAATGAAAGCTAATGTATGTGTATACACTTTACACATTCCTATACATGGCAATGAGTCCTGCACATCATGCAGTATACATGGAAGCAACCATGTGGCATCGCCCATCACATATTTAATCTGTTCAGCCTCAACACCTGGTCCACTATGGATGCCTAAATCTACGGAGAAGCTATTGAGACAGCCCTGTACACAATCTCCCTAAAAACAGGCCTGAAAGGCACTGAAAGATAACACTGGTATAGACTTTAAACTCAACCAACTACAAGTGATAAGAGCCCAGCTGCCGTTTAGATATATATATAGGTAAGAAACCAGTATATCATTCGATTATATCTACCCAGTTGTTTCCCCAAGAGGTGGTCATCATCTAAACACAGTGCACTATTTTGATGTTAAATTCAATGTTAATTATGTATTTAATTTCCCATAGTCCCATATTTATTCCTCCGTATATCTCTATATATAGTTCTTAAAGGGTTAAGCAATCGCACTGTCGCACAACTCTGCAAACTGATTATTTGTTGCTAAACCTCTAAGCCTGCATGAGCAAATGCAACTTTTGCCGGACAATTGCAGAGTTCATGGCCCAAAGGAAATCTGTAAGTCGTCCTCTGAGGAGTTCCTCCATGGGGACAAATTGCAGGACCTGCGTCTGACATGCAGAGGGCAGCTCGGAGCCAGTGTCCTCCTCTCTGCTAGCCAAACCACGCATGCAGCCCTGGAGGTCACTTAGAAGGGGGAGCAGTCGGGCCGCAGCCTCTGGGCAGAACCCCACACAAACCAGCAATGAGCCAACTGCGCCTGAAGGGGGAGGACACCTGAACGTGACCACCCGAAAAGACAGATGCAGACAGAGGACAACTGCTGCTGTGACGCGGGTGAGGGCCGAGAGCAGGGGCAGCAGCAGGGTATCCCCATTGCTTAGGCTGCTCAGGGAGAGAAGAACACAGCCTATGAGCTGCTGTTGGTAGAATGGCTCCCCATCGTGTAGCGTCACGCAGCTGGCCCCGGGGAACGAGGGCTCGACGGAAATGTTCAACACTAAATCTCCAATAGGGTCTTGGCAGACACCCCACACTGAACTACTGCCGAAGATCAGACACTGCCTCTTCCCTTGATGATGACTCTCATCATCGAGGCCGCAGGCTGCAGTGTCGCAGAGATGCACCACCTCTGACAGGATGGAAGAAGCACAAACCACTTGGCAGGAGTCACAGGGAGGTAAACGGTCCCATACCGGCACTGATCCTTCAGTTGCCTGTACTAGGGCTTCGTTGAGGAGGTTCAAGAGCCCCCCTTCACAGAAAGGGGAGTTTTTGACCGTGGTCAGGGCGGTCCCCATTATATCATACCATGACTCCATATGGCACCCAACCAGCGGCCCTTCGAGTACACAGTCTGCCCCGGCGGGATCCCTGCTGTGCGTCTGTATCACGGTAGCGTGGCAACCCCTCGCGATGCGGTCCCTCCACCTCAGGGTCTGCAATTCCCGACGCTCATTGAAGGAGCCCATTTGCTTCTTCTGTCCCAGGGGCCTGCCTGCTGAAACGCTGCAGCAGGCAGGATTCACAGTGTTTCGAGAAATCCATCGTGCTCGTGGGAGGTGGCTCACCTAAACACAGGGAAGGGAAACATTACCAGTCATCATATTATACTTATCATACTACTTCTGTTTTAGAAATTATGAACGCAATTTGTCTATTTAAAAAAAATTTAATAATAATTCACAGCTGTAAGTAGACTTAATTATTAATAACTCAGCAAGAGTTCCCAGCTATAGGCTGTCTTGCCCCCCCAGCACCCTACATTTACACTATTACTCAGAACGGCAAAACAGCCCGTCATCCCCTATAAAGAGGCCCGGAGAGAGACGGCAGTGCCCACCTGAAGGCGCTGCAGGTACTGCTGAGTGGTGTATTCCCTGATGTGGTCCAGCCGCTGCCTCTGCTTTGTGCTCATATCATCAAACAGCCGGAGGTTCTCTTCAATCGTCTGCACCTGCAGCGTGTGGAAGTAGACGCACACCCGCTTGTGTTGCTCCAGGAACGAGGCTGGGATCAGGCCGTCGGGGAGGAGGGCCTCGCGGTCGGCCAGCCGCGGCCCGTAGTTACGGATCAACTTGGAGAGCAGGGGCCTCACGGCCTCCTTGCCGTCGTAGTGCAGGCACACCACGTACACCTCCGAGTTCCCCGCCTTGCTGGTGGCCGGCTTGAAGACGCTGACGGAGCGAAAGCAGCAGTTGAGCAGGTACAGCAGGCAGACGGAGGAGTGCTCGTACAGGGTGAACATTTTCAGCACCAAGGAGCCCCCGGGGCTGAGCAGCAGCAGCGCGGCGGTGGCCTCACAGTATGTCAGCGACGCCACCAGGGCCTCCTGCTCGTCGGGGTTCTCCTGGCAGTCGAAACTCCCGTCGGCCGTCACAACGTGGACGCAGCGCATGTTGCCCACAAACGTCTGCAGCTCCAGCAGGTGTTTTTGGCTCATGATGTTGCCAGTGTTGTCGGAGCCAAAGAACCACCACGGCAGCGTGTTGGCGATAAGCCTGTCGTCCGCAATGGTGGTGTTGCCCCCGTTGCCCTCATGGTAGGGGTTGAGGGTGTTGGCGGCCCAGCTCCAGTCACAGTAGCGCGTGTGCTCGCTAGTCTTTACGTAGTGGTTGAGAGCGCATATGAAGGCCCCAGGAGCTTCACACAGGTGGACAGTGTTCAGCTCTCCGCTCTGTAGCGCCTCTGCGGGAAGGAGGCTGAAGGTGCCCAGGATCTCATAGAACTTGCACCAGGCCTGGGTGCAGATCTCAGCGTTGGCTGAGGAGCGCACGGCGGCGATGACCTTCCCCGCGCGGTTGGTGGAGTTAGTGTGCTGATGCCAAACCTCCAGGTCCTTGTCGCTGAGCTTGTTTTTCACAGAGTTCAGTGCCGCCTTTAGGGCCTGCAGCCGGCAGTGTTCTTGCGGGGGGTGTCGAAGAGCTTCGTGTGGACTGGGAATAAACCACTCTCCGTTAGGCGGTTTGGTGTATGTCCGGACTTTACTGAAAAGTTCTTCAACCTCAGTCTCCATTTCAGGATCCAGGGCTGCCACATCACTGGGCTGGGGCTGCCTGCCTGCTTTTCTCCTTGCTCCATTGCCTCTATTCATCCTCCCCGATGGACATGCTGCAGGACAGTAGCAGGAAGAGAGAAAATAGGTTCAAAAGAACAGCTCACTGTATGCTATACTGAAGAGTATACATGAACTACTTTTGTCTGTCTCGATTTTTAGAAGATAGTAAGATGAGTATTGATGGACAGACAATGAACACCCAATAATAAAAGCTAGACTGGAAGTGCACCCACTTGATATCATTAGACATCTTGTACATTTTCTAAAACATGTTAACATTTACCAAAATCAATAAGGATATATATTTGACTAGTTTTGGAATTAATTGAACTACAACGTGAATGTGTTTGACCCAGGTAAAGCACTCACTAGGCAGCCTAGAGCATGAATTAGTTTATGCTCTAGGCAAGATTATGCTTTTAATATATATATTTGCCAAAATAATACAAAACTAGCCAGCCAATATTACTGCGATATTGAGATAAGTCTACAGTGTCCTTTAATAGTTCGCGAATTTCTGAAAAACATAAGTGATAGTTCCAGTAAGACTGCTTGTTGTTCTTTTTCACTTGAAAGAACTGTATCGTAGGACGCTTTCCTGCTAGGTAAACCAAAAAGAACTGTATGCTTAAACTTGGGTGACGTTTTTTGTGCTATATTTATAGATGCAAAAATAGTACAACGTGGACGCTGGTAACAGTTATTTAAACAAACCTACCGGTCTAGCGCGCCATTCACTGAACCATACTGTCATGTGCATTTGGTCACGTGAGAATACGTGCACCAAGGGTTGCCAGATCAGAATAACGGTTTCCAGCCTAATCGCATTTAATTAAATCTCGCCAAATCCACTAAAACCCAGACCGAACGGTTTTTGTGGGGTGGGGTTGGTGGGGGGAGGGCGGAGGGACGGAGGGGGGAGGGACGGAAGGGAGGAGGAACGTATTTTGCCAACCGAAGAAATTATTTTCTCAGCCTGAAATGTTCCCAATTTGGCAACCATGGGCATTGCGCAGACGCAGATGGGCGAGCTGGTTCATTTTCGGCTTGCGTCATATTTCTGTGTCTGTTAGAGGAGAGGTGAAATGTTTCCCTTTCCATTTCAGCAACAACCATGTGACATTGAACACCCTTGAGAACGGGCAAAAGATAAATTAACAATTTAGACTAAAGTTTAGTGTCCACAACAATGAATGTTGTACAATTATGGCATTTAGGAGACACTTTTATCCAAAGCGACTTACTATTACATCTTATTATTACATAGAGCAGGTAGGGGTTAGACATCTTGCTCAAGGATTCTTACAGGTAGGCCATCACTGGGGCTTGAACCCACAACCTTCTGGCTGGGAGTCCAACACCCAGACCACTAGACTATCCACTATACTTATACTGCCCCCACGAAGAGAAAATATGTTAATGGGTATTAGATAAAATACACAAATTCTTGGAAAATTAGCCACAAACCACAACTCTGGAAATGGCCCCTATTGCCAAATTCATATGGCGTAGTTTAGATCACAGTCCACTAAACTATGCCTCTACGGCTGGCCCTGCCCTCACAGCTACTGGGCATTTAGCCCATCCTCCTCTATCATCCTGCCATTACTCAGCCAAGTGGCACCGAACCACAATGGTTAACATTTACACATTTAGCCTATTTGTGTACAGAATGAAAAATCCCCTTGTGCTGCTTTTTTCTGCAAACTTGAAATGCTTTATTGATTCATATCTGTATAATTGGTTATAGATAATTCTTTTGAATTAGAGGATGGTATTCATTCACTCTTATATGTATCATGACCTTGTTTTCCCTGCCGCTGGAAAACCCTCATCAGGTTGTGATTATCATTATGGAGATTTAAAAAAAACAGCCATTACCACGGCACCAGCTTTTATTGAAATGGTGACAGGAGATCTTGACCCCTCTGTCTGAACTCAGGCTGATAATCATCACCATGGAAATGAGCTTAGGTGAAAGAGAGGCCTCTGTCACCTCTGTCACCTCTGTGTGTGTGTGTGTGTGTGTGTGTGTGTGTGTGTGTGTGTGTGTGTGTGTGTGTGTGTGTGTGTGTGTGTGTAGCTGATTAATAGGCGGATGCTAATGTATTGTTAATGTTTCCAAAATAATTGTTTTATGCACTATAAGTATATATATATACTTTGACATTGCTATAGGACATGTAAGCTGTATAACCAGGGTGGGTGGACTGGAGAAGGCTATGTCGGGCATATCTCCGTCAGCCCATGACTCCGTCAGCCCATGACTCCGTCAGCCCATGACTCCTTTTGTATCCCGTTCTTTATCTCATCCCAGAGCACCAAATGTAAGTATGCATAAATCTAGTATTCGTCACATTTGCAATGCACCAGATAGTAGTCCAATAACTGGAATCACCCCTGTGGTTGAAACCAGCGTTACAAATCTATCAATGAGCAGAAAAAGTGTATACAATAAAAAAATAAATGGAATATAATAGCTGATCTATTGATAACGTGTAATAACATTTAAATAACAGCCTCCATTCAGTTGTGTGAAAACCAGGCTGCTGGAAGGCTAGATAAATAAGTATTTAATGCAGTATGCAATGTTGGCAAACACACCAGCCTGCAGTAGTGTCCTTTTTAATACAAATAGGATAATAAATAGCAATTGAAATGGAAAATATTTAATATAATCATAACAGGTGTACGGAAACATTCCATGGCACATAGTGACCGTGCACTGTGTGAGAAAACTGCATTCAAACTGTGTGTGAAAAAGGCAACACAAGGGACACCCTAAATGTACGACGCACATGCCTAAATACTAGCTTGAATGGAATACAGGGTGGAGTAGAAATTAGAATTTATCCTATAATGTAATAAACAGAACATGGGTTCTGTTCCTATACAGGACACATTTATTTTTGTTCATAGTAGTGTTACGGCTACCGAGGGTAGCCGTCTATGTATTTTACTGTTTACTGTTTACTATGTACGGCTGGTTATCTGTATGCTAATAAGGCTGTGGGTTTCCCGGCTGAGGATTGGGTGATTCCTGCTATGTGTTGCTATGTGTTGCTATGTATTGCTATGTGTTGCTATGTGTTGCTATGTGTTGCTATGGGCTATGGGCCTAATTGTTGGTACCATTCCTGGTTATCCTAAGTGTTATCTTTTGCTTTATGTTTATGTAATCTGCAGATTTGGGCAAGGGTTTAGCTACTGCTGATTCATTTCGGAGTATTACAATATATTTAATTCATTAGGTTTAGGGGTGCTGCGCCCCCCTGTATTTTTGTTATTAAAGGACCACTAGAGAGGGTTTTTTTGGTTTTCCTTTTGGTTATAGATATCACTCCCATTGTTAGAAGGGAACTCTTTTTGTTATATTCTGTTCTTTGATTTACACAGCACCCACTGGCCCAATTTCTGTTCTTCCTGTTTATTTACCCCTGTTAATAAATAACCTTCCCCTTTACCATTGACATCTGGTTTATGTTTATGTTCTCCATACCCCTAGACGAGTGGGGACGTAACAGTAGGTTGACCTTTAAATTATTACAATGAGGTTTATGCCATTTTTTCCCATTAGTGAAACATCCCTTGTCCCGTAAGGGGCAAACATTAATCTGTTAATGCGTAAAACATCTTTCAAAATCCAGCTTTTTGTCCTGATGCAGTGTGTATTATAACACGTGTTTATGTAAAGCTATATGATATGTAAAGAGTACAATGCATGAAGGTATGCAGGTAGTTAGCAATATTCACTAGCAAGTACCCATCTGAATATGTTGCAAAAGTAGCTATTTATGTTTTGACATTGCTATAGGAGAACAAGATGCCTCCTGTGCAGAGACCAATATACTGTACAGTTTTCACCCAAAGTACAGTACAATACTGCCCCCTGGCACTACTTTGCAAAACAGCACAATACAATCATGTTGATGAAATCCCAACCCAAAGACAACCCAAGATTCATATAATCAGCCACGCTGCTTTTAATGAAAATAAATTGATAATACAACATAAGATCAAACAAAAACAATATATAAATATCAATATCATGGCTTCTTTCATACTGTTGCCAGGATGAGTCCAGACTACAATGTATTCTGTGACAGACAGAACTATAGACCATTTAAACCAATTCACATTTCCATTTGTGCAAAGGAAGTATAGAGACACCAGAATAAACCGACTGCCACCATGAATAGCGGTGATGTTGATACTGATACTGTGACATTTAAAATTTGTTAAAAAGCTCCATGATGGCTATGGTTGTACTCTGTCCAAAAATGAAGGTTCCCACCACAATTGTTATGATACCCCACCCTGTCAGCATCATCCTGCAGAGGGGGAGAAGTGGGGTTAGTGATGCATTACCTTTACACCTGTAACTGTCACATAATGTTGTAATCTCAATATACACCACACTTCATTTTGTGCCCTACTGACACTGTGACACAGCAACTATGTACTCACCTGACTCTCGGAGACACTGATTCTGTCTGCATCGTTAAAACCAAGCAAAGACCTGTAAAACACACACACAGAGTCAATAGTATTTAGGGCAGGTTTTTTTTCCATATGTAGTGTTAACAAGCCTGAGCATTTTGCCTCTAATTGCCATAAAATCTGTTTGACTTAGAAATTGTAAGCACAAGACTGGACAGAGCACACGCGCAAGCACATGCGTTGCTCCTGTGCAAGCAGCTATGCCTCCCAGTGGCCAGAAATAAACACTACACCCACACAACTCAAGTCAACTTTTGCTATTCGTACCAGGAAATATGAAGATGAAGAAGGCACTGATTCCTCCAATGACGCTGATGACGTCACTCATGTCCGGAACAAACATGGCGATGAGGAGTGTAACTGAGATCCACATCACAGTGAGAACCACCCTGCAGCGATTCTCGAAAGTGCTTGTGACTATTCCTCGACGGCGGCGCCGCAAGCGCAGCATTGCATCCAGAATCACAGACCTGACACACACACACACACACACAAAAAGTGATAGAGAATAGTGCCATGTACACAAACACTAATAGATAGACACAAACAGTAATAGCTCTGACTTCATTTGACTTCACTGCTTATTCAGTTCAGAGAGGGGCTTACCTGCCCAGAAGCAGACTAATAGGATAGATCGTAATTATTGATATTCCAAAGAGCAGCCTGGCAATGATCATGACCACATCATTTCCTGGGTAAGACATCAGAATATCTGATGCCACGGCATGGCCGAACGTCAGAAAGCCATACACACCTGACCACAGAGAGGGGGAGAAGCAGTGTTAAGTTATGTCACCGAGGTAATAGGGCCAATGTGTATTTGAGGATGTAGCTCACCTGTAAGAGTATAAATGAGCAAACAGAATAACATTGAGATGACGGATATGACCACCCAGTGGGAGAGCTTCCGATTCTCCATGCTGCTGTAGATTGCTATACAGGCCTCATGGCACTACAAATAGACACATACATAAAACAAAAACAATAGTAAAAAAAAACAACAACAAAAACAAAGAAAACCCTCATATATCGTCTTACCTGGAAGCCAAAACAAATCGTTGGTACAACACTGAACATGGATGCCCACGAACCTACACTGGAAATCACAGAACACAGGGAGAGTCACAAACACCACCAATAGTGGCAAAATGGAAACTAGCCAAATATCAATACAGTCATTCATGACTTCCAAGCATCCTCGCTGACCCTTGGCTGTGCTCCGGAGTTGTTATGGTTATGTGGTTCTCCATCAGGTAATATTTCACAATCACTGCCACACACAGATAGGTAGCTGCCAACGTTCCCAACACACTGCCAGGATGAGAAAACACATTGATCACAATGGACAATTGAATATGAATATACAATAAAATGATAATATACAGTAAATGTTGTGTACCTTGTGTATTTCTGAATGCCAATCTCTTTGGGGATGGACAGAGGGAGGATGATGATGAGGCATGTGATGAAGAGGGCAAATCGTTGGTCAGTGTACCAGTGATATGGCATGTCTCCCTCGGTGGAGCCTGTTATGCTCTCATATAAAGATATACACACTAGAAAAGAGGTGATCATGAGTGAATGGATCATCCCCACTTACATTACCACTTACCTTTTCTATGCACAGTTGAAATTGAAGGGGATGCAATATATATATATTTTTTTCTTAGCCTAGTCAAACAAGGGCTTGTAAGGACTGTAATTCTGATCAAGATCTAAAATCTGTCAGCTACAAGCCTTATCTTTAGTCAAACATATAATATAATGAACATCCATTCCTATCCAGTGTTTCGTCACCGCTTACATTTATCCAGCTGATCCTGAACCACCACCAGGAAGGCCACCGATATCATGAAGAGGTTGAAGCAGAAGCAGACCTCACACAGCTGGCCAATGGCCCGCCCACACACCTCGCGCACCACGTCCTGGTAGGTGTTCTGTCTGCTGATGGAGGAGGCATAGCCCAGGATGACCAGACCACTGATCAGGAACACCAGTGAGACCTAGAAGTGTAAACCAGAAGCTCTCAGACCAGGTTCAGGTGCAGGACGCTCAAAAAAAACATATTGAATAGTGTGTATATTTTTGTACAGTCTATATTTCTGGCCAGAGGGGACAGATTTGAGAAAAGATGGCCCCTCATAACACAGGCACTGCATTGTGTGTGGTTTGTTCAATGGTGTTCCTCGGATTTGCACACAAACAACCTTTGCTCAACGCATACTCCCAACCGAGGGCTACTTAAAATGTGTAACGATACACTGCCCATAAACATTTAGACTACACACATACATTATGCACACAATCAAAACCGACACTTTTGTAAGAGCCAGGCAGCCGTCAGGCCCCGATCCTCACCTTAACTGGACCCTTCATTAGAGCCATCCTGTGAACAGATGTCTCACATATACACCCAGGTGAGAGAGCAGTAGGCCTATAGCAGGCATTTAATGTTACCCACATAATTCATATTCACACACACAGACACACAAACTACACATACATTCCCGTAGACAGTACGCAATCTGTAATGCAATACATCAATAATTTATCTGCCCACACCCGGAAAAAGGTGAATTTTAGCTTTTTTCAGTGTGAGGAATGCTTAGTCTAACACAGAGCTCCTACATTATATGCACAGTAATGGAAATAACCAAAACAAACCTAAATCATTTCACCCTGAGCCGCAGGTCTTTTATGATTAAATAGCATATCCTATTAGACAGAACCCAAATCAAGAACTGAACACACACAGGATTCCACTCTCTGTTGAGACGATAAGCCAAGTTAATTGAAGAAGCCTACTGAGTTTTTTTAGACGCACAATTTCCACATTGAGCGCAGTGGTTACTCCTCCTGCCTTCTCGAAAGCCCTGGGAAAGTTGAGCAGTCCCGCGCCGAGGGCAGACTTCAGCATGATGAAGACGGCACCAAACGAACCAAGCCGTGGCGGTTCTGCATGGGACGCAGATCTAGCCAGCAGGCAAATACTCTCTCGGGCGAGTTCTTCCATATTCACGAGTCCTATAGGCTAGATGATAAGTTCTTAGCCCGTTCAGCAGTTATGACTTTTAAACAGGCTTAGCTCCTCAAACTTCTGGTTAACTTGCAAAGTGTCCCTTTTGTCAAGAACTAAGTCGTATTGTCCATTGTAGTAGGCTAAACGATAGTAGGTAGCTATAGCCTATATCACAAGCACAAGTGGTGCTGATATATAGGCCTACCCCACATAGGCCTACTGTGTGCCAAAAATGAGTCGCAACGCCGAGGGTCCTCACATGAACACTCACAAACACACACAGGCGTCCCGTGACCCTCTAATTGGATATTTTGTTTTATCAAACATTTCACCCTACAGTGAAACATTTCTCACTAAGGTGTTCAATGTGCCCCTCCTTTCACTTTACCTTTCCCCGTTGTCAAGCTAGTGCAGTCCATATATGACAGTAGCATAATTAGGCAATTAGCGTGTTGACGGTTCAACATTTCATGTTACCATGCCACGCATAAAACCATATTGTTTTTTTAACCTCTATTCCTCGAGAGGTGAGCAAATGTTTGGAATTGACTCAACAGTGTCTTAACATACAATTAGTAATTATAATTGTAAAGGAACCGGTAGGTCTACATTGAAGTAGTCTAGCTAGGCCTACGGTTCAATCGAAAAATAAATACATTAAAAATTAAATGTAACATTTGACATGACGTTTGCATGTAAAATTATCTTTCATTAGGGCCTACAGTGTTGTGTGAAAGGAGACTAAACTCCTAAATATAATTTCAATGTAACAAAATATAGAAAAAAATAGATTTTATTTTACTTTGTCCTTTGACTATAGTGTCTTTCAGAATGTACGAACACTCTTACTACATTTAATTTGCCTGGCTATTTAAAGGGGGGAGATTACTGTCACATTTTAACAGCATCTCAAGGATATCTCACACATCATAAAATGGTAACGTTTTTGTTATTTGGGACCTGTGAGGGCCTTGGTTCTAAAACAAAGGAGAAATACAACAGTAGGACAAATAGCATTGTTCCATAATCCCTGATTTCAGTTGCTGATGCATTAATCTCTCAAACCCATTGTTGTCATAAGTGATGTAATCACCTCTTATTTTGCTTTAATATCACAGTATCTAACAGTGTAAACATGCCATGCTGCCTATCATTATTTCTGTAGTCAATACTTTGCTCCTGGCTTTTTTTGTCCTATAGGTTTTTATGCATCTTGAAATAAGATATATATAAGACAGGTGATTTAGTAATCCTGCTGTCATGAAAGCATTTGTGAACAAAGATCACACACAAAGATCACAACGTTAAATCATTGCTCATATACAGGACGATTTAGATTTTGAATTTAACTTATTTTTCCATTTAATTGACTTTTTTATGGACATCATATTTTAAATAAACAGTTATCAATAATGAACCTAACCTATTCCCCCTGAAATGCATGCAACTCCCAATGTACCAATCAACACAACAAAAAAATAACATTCATGCAAGTAGCCGACAATATTGACAGACAATAATACACGTGTAACTTGTAAAACCAAATAAAACAAAACCAAGTGCATGGTAAGACAAAGTAGTGAAAACA
>JAOEHI010000018.1:4989395-5006815 GCA_025447815.1 Percopsis transmontana | reverse complement strand
AGTGAAAACATATAAATCAACTTATAACAACAAAATAATATTACAGCAAATTATTTAAAAACATTAAAGTATAATGCATGGGTACACAATGGCTCTGTATCCAACTGAAATGTGCTTACTCTTAACCAGTGTGACAACTGAAAACAACTGCGTTTACTCTGTAACAATACCTGCATCCAGATCTTACCTGATTGGATCACCAACAGATCAGAACACCTGTCATTACAATGTGTTTCACATCTTGCTCATCATCGTCATCACCTCATGTCCTGTTGTATTTATAATAAAGGATATTTCACATTTCCACAAGAATATGATATTTTTTAACAAAATGTTCTAGCTAATCATAGTCCACAGTCATAGTCCACATTCGGGAGATGTCCAATACTCTTAGCCAAGGAAAACTATATCGCATACAACCTTATAGTGTTGAAACAGATACACCATCATGTCCATGTAAAACAGTAAAGCAAAACGTTCCATCAATCTAAGGTCTTTGGATTCTAAAGTAATCACCTTAGATTGATGGAACGTTTTGCTTTACTGTTTTACATGGACATGATGGTGTATCTGTTCCATCAATCTAAGGTTATTACTTTAGATTCTAAAGTAATGACCTTAGATTGATGGAACGTTTTGCTTCTCTAAGTGCATCATGTTTTGGTTCTAAAGTTTAGAACCAAAACATGATGGCCAGGTAATAGCTTTAACCTGCACCCCCATGTTTGGTGTTAATTGGAGGTGGGAGTCTCTGAGGCTGGATAACAAAAAGGGCTGGCTATATCTTAAGATGAACTATCAGTGAGCTGCATACTGGGAAGAGTAGTGATATTAAGTTGGGGTGGTCGGTATTAGTGCGCCCTTTCAGGGTTTCCTGGTTGGCTTGGTCAGAAGGCACAGTGCTGGGTACGAAGGTTGTGCGGCTAGCACATACATCGTAGAGGTTTCCAGAAAACTGGGTTTTCCTAGATTCTTGTCTTAGTGACTCCCACACAGCTGCAGCATCGCCAGGGCAACCAGCCAGTGCTGAGTTTGCACAAACGTGGAAGGCATTCCAGGACCTAAGGGGAATCCGACACGGACACACATTTAACATCATCAGATTTTGTGTAACTAAGGACGGACTAGGAAAATGTGCTGGAAATGTGTACCCTATTATAAATTGCTTTCTTCCGATTTTAATAGAAAAAAATCGAAACTTAGACATCTATAATTATATAATTATAGCTAATTCCATATTATGGGATGGAATTTTATGAACTTTTAAATGTACATTTTTGGAAAGATTTATAACGAAACTTTCTTAAATTTGTAAAATGAGTATGTTGTCTGGATCGTACATGTAGTGTTTGATCTTCTCTTTTGTATAGAAACTCTGTTAATCTCTTAATAAAGATTATTACTCTTAATAAAATAAAAGACAAAAAAGGAAGAAAATGTGTTGGGTCAAAGGCTGTCAGACACACACCTGCAGATTGCATCAATATCCTGTGTGCTCTGGTCTTTTTGTGTGTCCGCTAAACTGTCCCCAAGTGTGACTAGACACTGAGCAAAGCTCTTGTAGATGGACCCACAAGAAACAGGAATTGCAGCAGTCAGACATACAGGAACCAAGCCTATTTGAGAGGGAAGAAGAATGTTAAATGATAGTCTTTGAACACTGAACTGACATTTTAAGTGTTTAAAGCTTCTGTACCTCCATATAAGTCCATACGCTGACCTTTTGGATGAAATATTCCATTTGGTAGCTTTATTAAAAAATACACTCAATTTTTTTCCCATCGCCTTTGTGGTTGAAACTGTCATTACAAAAACACAGTTGTTTTTATTTGACAGTGCATGCCCCTTCGTCATCTGAGTGCTCTCTACTCCTCTCCTTACAGTGCTCTTATCGCACACTATTCTGTCCCTCCCCCTACAGCCACGCTCACATTTCTTCCAAAATATAAACAGTGAGCAGGAGCAGAAATTTGGGGCGCTGTAACACAATTAGTAGTAGATTGCAGTTTATCTTTAATGAACCAAATCTATCAATATTGTTGTTTTCACCTTAATTAGCTTCTATTCTGTCAACTCACATCTGTGACGCTGGTCCAATCCTTACAAATCAGCATGAGAGAAATGTGTCAGAGGAATCTTGGTAAAACTTTAGCAAGAAACACATGACCCATGAGTTGTAGATGTGTGAGAAGTGAATGTTTCTGAGAAATGATGGAAATGTAGCTAATGAAGCAATTTTATATACAGCAATATTTCATCCCGCAGGTGTGTGTATATATATAGAGGTATGACTGTAATATAGTCAATAGTTTTTACTAAAGTTGAATATCAAATGACTCATCAACTTTTTTTTTTTCTAGACAACATAGACCATCTTATCTACATGTTGCCCTGTCCTCTAGTCTCAGCCACCAACTGAATGGCAATGAAACATGCAACATTCCAGGATATTTTCTTAAGGTCTAACTAACAGTACCCATAATGTAACTATTCCATGCTTATTGCATATTCTCTCTGCAATTAGCAAACCCAGCCTGAGGATCTAATGCTAACAACAGTTAGTCAGCTATACTGTATATATCCATTTTAGGCCTACACACCCCTTAGTTCATTCAATCTGAAATTCAAATATTTCATACAGGATATTCAATTATTTACCGAATGGTCTATATATCAATTGCCATTCGTCATCTGGGACAACCATGTGAAAAGGTTTACATCCCCCCCCCCCCACACACACAGACACACACGCAATGAATGAAGGGATGGTGACTATTTCACAATCTTTTCTAATCCATCGTAACTATTTTATTGAGTATAGTTTTTAGAAAAATATGTCATACACAAATAAGAGAAAAATGCAGAAAGGAGAGACGTGTACAGGACACATTACAAGTCACTACCTCACAAGTGAATGCTTGCAAGTACACACAAATACACACTCACACACACACACATTTACAAAACAATGCTAAGGAGGGAAAAGAAACATCCTTACTGAGGCTAAGAGCAAGAGGCAGCAGCATAATCGCGGTGCCAGGGCGGGACATCATATTTAGTCCGCTCAGTGGAGTCCAGTGGAACAGAGTTCCACCTCAGAATCAATGGATCTGATGGGACGTCAACAGTGGTGTTATCAATCCAAAGAGAATTGCATGTCATCTGTTTGTGAATTCAACAGACCGCAAAAGTACAGAAATGCACACATGCACAACACCCTGGCTAGATTAACAGTGATGGTAACCAATGTATCAGAGAGAAGTATTTGTGTGCGTGCGTGCATGTGTGGAGGGTTAAAGGGGAGGGGCACAAAGTAAACCATGGAGAGCTTGGGGGCAATAGACCAATGACAGCCTTGCATCATGGCTCAGTGGATTAGAGCTTTCTCATTTCCGGTTTTTAGTATTTAGAACATTTATTAGAGATAAAAAAAACAACACCATATAGTACAGATGAGATTATAAGAAAACTCACTCGGCCACTCTTTGCATTTTTGCACACCACCTGATGTATTGACCTGGCTTTACTAGCACACTACTATGTTGTCCGGATTTGTACATAAAAAATAATCAGATGTTCCAGGACTTTTTGGCAGATGGATCATATCCCAGTGGGAATAAGAGAATCCACCAGGGAGTAGAGCACAGTCGCTGAGTGCCCACAGAGAATAGCTGCCACCTTTAGAATAATCTAGAGCAAAATATATATTTAAAAACGCAGAAAAAAATACTTCAGAAATAATGACAGCTGACCACACCACACATGTTCTCATTTACCAGTCCTAAAACATCTGCCTTATTCCCTTATGCCAAGTTCAACCTTGCTTCTGGCTTGAGCCATTTCAGTGATACAGGATGCCATGCCTCTCCCTGTCCATGTAAATCCCCCTCTGTCCCTCAGTTGGCTTGCACTATACGCATTAGTAGAAATCCTGTTTCACACCTGTACACGGACACAGAAGGAATGATAAATCATTGTTAATCTTAATTCATCAATTAAACTATGGAGCAGTCTGCCACCTTTAGAAGCTACTAACATTTATCAGGATGTCTGTACGCATACTAGACATGGTTTGGTACTAATGCAATGAGGATATTTTCAGCAAGTTTGTTTTATCTGCATTACATACAGTACCTACACGTTGCTTTGATTACTCTATTTTAGAATGTTAGCGTATGAGCCATGTCCTAGTGTGAGAGGCCAGTGAGGGGTTGAATGAAAAGACAGATAGGGTAAATTTGTTGTAGGGATGGAAACGGAAGATAGAACTGTGTCTGTTTGATTAGCACTGGATTATAGCATTATGTAACTCTGCTGGAGAGTAAAAAAACAAAAACAAAAAAAAAACAGATTAGGCTCAGGATTCTCTCTTCAGTGCTGCATCTATCCATTCATCCTTCGGCCTGTGTTCCATAAAACAATTTATTTAAAGAAATAAATTCCTCCAAAAAGGTTATGCTGTAAAAGCTTAGCATTTCAAGAATATGACAAACACAATATCAAACACTTTCATTATTTAGAATCAACTATCAGTTATCATAATCAACCGGAGAACCCCGTCGTGCAAGTGAATGCTCGCATGCACAAGTGCGTATACACATACAATATCTTAGTCTTCAAAAATAATAATCAATTCGAATTTACTGCCATCTAGCATTCACATGTTTTGAAGTCAAGTAAACCAACCACTCTAATTTGAGTGCATGTTTCCAAAGTTTCTGCTGTCATAACACATAACTAGTCTAGATTTTTACTGGTTCCCAGTATACGACATGACTCAAGAACCGCCAAGATGGTAGGCTAATCCAACAATAGGTGTTGTGTTCATTATATATTATTCAGTTAAATAAGTCAAGACAACTTAATCCAGAGAACTGCATTAATTTCTATTAAAAATCACAATCACATAAAATCATAACAAGATTGCCTTGTGTTTTCATTCTGATGCTTAATATTTCTTATGATAATATCATAGACTCCATGTGATATGATTTGTTCTATACGGCTTACTGTCACTTTTAACTTTTAAAAAGGTCAAATTCAGCTCAACATATGTTGACATCTTTTCTCTATCAAACCTCTAATAGTTCCTATCACATACGGCCTTGGGAGCACATTGAATGATGAACAGCTTTTCTGTTGACTCCTGTGACACTGTAAAAGAAAGATTATCTCAAGAAGCTGATGGAGACCTCAATATAGGATAGTTGATTTAAGAAATAAACAGAATAAAATAGGAATTTTGCAAAATGAATTTACTTCAAATTGAAAGTTTGGGGTTTGTAACAATAATTCATCTCAACAAGGACATAGCTGTGTCAGACTCATACCACATATTTTTGTTACTGTGCATAAAACAATCTGGTATATGCTTAAGATGTTTTCTGGGTGATGACATGTAGCCTATGCATCAAGCACATAAATCACAGTCCTACCCTTGAGGGATACAAACACGTGTTTTCATAGCTGGCTCATCTGTGTCCTTTATCAGGTCCATTTTATAAAAACTGTCAAACTATCACAAATTCATTTTCGAACTCCATACCCGCACGAGTGTAAGCTACTAAGCGGGGCAATTTCTAGGTAAGTTATAGCTATTGGATAATTAATATCAGATAGCCTACATACAGGCCCCACTAACTTGTTGTTTTATAGGCCTAATAGACGAAACATGTAGCTAACGTTATTTCTACTACTGAAAATAAATTGTCGTCGCTCTTATAATTTTATAGAAAATAAGGCTAGCTAGGCTATTCCTTGGTGTCGCCAAGTTGAAGTCTTTTTAACTGGTTGTTTCCAATTTCTCCATTATTTCAAGATCAAATTTTCTTTCGCACGTTCACTGCAGCTCCAATTACGCCTAAAGACAGCAACCGGTCCCGCTCCCGTACTTCTTCTTGCAGTTTGGCTTCGGTCACACGTAGCTGGCGTATGGTCGCCTTCATCTCCTTCATCTTCACCTCCATCAGCGCGATGATGTCCCTCTGTTCGTTCAATTTTCGCAGCAGCTCGGCCGACGTGGTGCCAGTGGTCAGCGAGTATGAGTGGTCGAGCGGACTGCTGATCACACTGAGGTACTGCACGGTCTGTTGATTGACTGCGGCCACGGTGTCACTTGAATGCTCGGCACTGGCTTGGTCAGTGGAGCTTGAGACAACTGCAGTGCTGCAGGTTCTGTCTGGCGGGGTGGGTAGACTTACAGTGCCGACATACTCGCCGTTGTGATCTATTTGCACAATGGTGATGTTTTCAGTCGCCTCAGTGGCAGTGTTTCCCGCATTTGCTTCAGTAGCAGCTGAATATACATCTGTGATGATAATAGGAGTATTCGAAATAGTAGCAGGAACTGCCGCCGATACTTTTCTTCCTCTGCCCCTGCCCCTCCGACTCTTGCGTTCATTCACTCCCCGCAGAGGGAATAGGGTTGGCACTCGTACGTTGTACGTTTTTCTCCCACCAGCGAAATGAACACTGCATACCCTGTGTCCCGTCGTTGGCTGGAAGGTACTGAAACAACCACTGACCCCGGCCCGAGAGATGTTCTTCAACCAAATCTCCCTTTGCGTGGTATCCTTAGGAAATGTGTAGAACCGCAGCTCCCTGTCCCGATGCGAGTTATTATAGCAACCAGGAACACAGCAGGTAAACCCAGGCATGTTTATTTCCACACGAAGCTCGAAATATACTAATTTAGTTATGTTTTGGAAATTTTATTTTTGTTTCGTTCTTCTCCGCGTTGTTATCAAGCTCAGCGGCCTGCAAGCGGAACTACACGTCCCACAATGCTAACAACTTCCTGTTTATTTTTCACAAAAAGCGCAGATATGTCAGGCATGGTTGCATCAATTTTTATTTTGTCAGAAGAAATTATAAAACGATATAAGACATGCATGTGTTCTTTTATTTAGGGTGTAGATTTTTTTAAATCTTCTTGTCAACTATGTTAACATGTGCTTATTGATAGAACTACAAATCCCATAATGATTCGCGGTAAAATGTAGCGCCTCTGATGGTCTTGTACGGATTTTCTTGTGGTCCGCGCTCATAGACATTGAATAAAGTTTCTTTATTCAATGTCTATGGTGTCAACATGGATGTATAATGGGGTGTCTGTCAAGCATATATATATATATACTATATATATTATAGCTATTATATTTAACCTATACGCATTTTGTTTTACCTTTTAGATATACATTTATATATCTGATGTAGACCTGTGTGTGTGTGTGTGTGTGGGGTCATCGATTTAACACTACAACGGAAAATCGTGAATGGGGTTGTCACTATATGCTTGCTTTACGACTACACCAAAGAGCCTTTACGATCAAAGCGTTATCAACTAGCAATAGCAAATTTGAGACACTCTTTATGCAAAGCGTTCATGCCGCTTACTTACTCCGATTATTATGCCTACATCTCTAAAGGAGACTAAAACTGTAAAGTACTCGCTAAAGATAGGGGTGGCTTGCAGAGTTTGACATGTTTGCTCAAAGGTTCAGTGTGTGGCCTACTGACCTAGGTAAAATTTTCACTGGTGTCCTATCTCCTCATGTTTACCATCTCCGACTGACTGAAAGCTGCTGCTAGTGATTGGGCTGCGCCCCGGATAAGCAATGATCACCTCTCACTGTCGATGTCTAGGGGAAGGTTGGTAATTTATCGCTATTCTCTTCTTGTTCATCTAAGATTAAATTTAAATCTTGCATGTTTTTCTCTGTCGGAGAAGATCTGCATTCACGATGTTAACTAGGGTTGCACAGTAATCATGTAGATTCTTGCTATTGTGCGTCTATTCCCACGATTTAAAGAAATCAATATCTAACAATGATATAAACGTAAAACCTTGAACATTTATATTATAAGGACGCTTTTAATAGGACTGTCTTTGATGCTCTCTGGTTCTCAGCTAACTTTTGTATTTTGATTGTATCTAAGCTGATAATACCGCATGCTACAGGGAATAGCTAACCTAAAGAAATGGTTGAACGCGATTGTAATGCAAGTTATATGAATTCTTTTTGGGATGATACATAACCTAAATCGACTTAAATTCGTCATCTTTTTCGGCATTGTTTTATTCAACCGTATCCACTTTAGTTCTCGGATATCTGAGAGTACGGTAAGTTAGCCGCTCTCGATGAATGTATTCTTACTTGAGGGTTGAGTTCGGATGTTAAAACTAGACTATGTTACACACTTTTAAAACTCCATAATGTGCACCTGCTAGTTTCGGAACACAACTACACGTAACGTTAGATTAGCACGCATTTCTCTATAACGCACTGATATACACAGCGTGTAAAAAAATATAAAAAATTGTTACTATTAGGCTATTGCTTGTAATGCTAATTATATTGCAGATGTATTGCTCCTCTTTTTGTATGTCCACCTGCTTTCAAAGAAATTGTGTTGTAGTAGGCCCAGTAGAAAAGTGCATTACTGATAATTCAAACCCTTTTGTCGATAGTAAGAAGACTGGTAAACAATAAAACAAGTTTATCACTTAATATAACGTCATACGCGTATCATGATTGTCATAGGTCCACCACTAGCAAAAGATTCAGCATATGGACATATATTACTGTAAAATATCGTAATGGAAATTCTAATTATATTCTGCCATCGGTCAGTGTGGCAAACCTTATAAAATCCAATATGCAGCTCAATCCTTTTGTTGTTTGTATCTAAGATTTAATTATTTTTCCAAATACTATGATTCAGTAAGGTGCACCTACACTTTATTTAATACATATTGTTTGCAAAAGCATATTATGTATAGATGGCGATGGGTTGTAAAACCTTTTAGGAATGGCATGTAAAGTATGTGTTGGGACAAGTAGCCCATCAGAGATTGCTGATAAAGGAAAGGGTAGAATGTGTTTCTCCACATTTTGGATAGTAACCGTATTATTTACACAACTTTTACACAGTTTTGCCATTTGACAGATTCTTGTCTTCTTGTCTGTTAAATGGCAAAACTGTATAAAAGTTGTGTAAAAAATACTAAACTGACCTATTAAACTTTATTTTGTTTTCACAGGTAAACTCTGTGATTCCAGCAACAACTACAGAAGCAGTGTCAGGTGAAACGGCGCTGCAGCTGCCATGTTGAGGAGGACAGCTTAGGTTGAGATGTGAGGCTTGTGAGTGGCAGTGCCATGTTGCCTGGTGTCGGTGTTTTTGGCACGGGCAGCACAGCCCGTGTGCTGGTTCCACTATTGCAAGCGGAAGGTTTTGAGGTTCATGCTCTTTGGGGACAAAGTGAAGAGGAAGCGCATTGTCTGGCCAAAGAGCTTGGTATTCCATTTCACACTAGCCGATCGGATGATGTGTTGCTGCACCAGGACGTTGACCTTGTCTGCATCTACATTCCACCCCCAATGACACGGCAGATTGCAGTGAAAGCACTGGGTAAAAGATCATGTCCACACACCTCTTTCAAAAGCACTACATAATATGCAACACTCCTGCGGGTTAACATCAGGCTTTACATATTACAAGAAATGATCAATAGCTGCAGTTACATAAGTTATGTTTCATTTTTATTGTAATCAATCACATTGATTTCCACAAAAGTGGTTATGCTTTCCTTCACAATAAGGGTCCTGGCATGCAAAATATAACAAATGTAGTCCCACACTCATGGCAACGTATCCAAATCTTGTGCAGAGGGGTGTGACATTACAAACTACAAATCATGGTTGATGGGTTGGCAACTTTAGGCTCAGTGTGTCACTTGCATAGAAGCATCTTGCTGTGCATGACCTTCGGTCTGCAGAATGGGAAATTTTTCTCCAACAAAAACAAACTGCATAAAAGACAATAGCCATGTTGTCTGTGTTGTTTCAGCCTTAATTTCCAGGAGGTAGAGACATGTTTTATGAGGACGTTATATGAGATTACACATTTAAAGTGAACGGTCAGCCCACGGACTGTAGACCTAGCGGAACTTGCACGTTCTCTTCAACAAGACTATATCTACACATCAAAACACCTTTTACAATTGAGCCATTGTTTTATAACAATTGAGTACAATTGTTATAAAAAAAAATATCAGTTTCAACGTTGAGATATTAATTTGTTATCTGTAACGGAACAAAACATAAAAGCTCTCTTAGGCATTACCACAGACATTATTTTCTGCATAATTTGAATACCCTATGGGGTAAAGGCATTGGAAATTTGGAAGGGGGACCCATGGTGAACTAACGTCCAGGTTTTAGTACTGCAATCGGCAATACGCAATATTGTTTCCCTTTTTTATCTGGGTTGACAACCTGAAACACACACACACTTTGTAGTGGCATGTCGGAGGACTGTGATGCTAACTTATCTTGTGAATTCCTGACAGTTGACTTCAGTTTCCTGTTTTAGTTCCAACTTCCTGAATGTGTCCCTACTAAAATGCAGGCACATTCCCAGTAAATGGGCTGCCAAGAATTGTGGCCATGTGTAAGACGTACATGCACTTTCTGCCTCACCCACAGTGACACAGAAGTCATGTTTTTTGCTACAAAGCCCAACAAGTAAAGTTAACATTAAAACAAAACATATTGATCACATTTTTGCTTGTAAAGCATTTTGTAATAGTGAAGCTATTGAATGAATATGTGGAGTCAATTTCAAGATTGTATTATTCAGTAACATAAACTTTAGAAGACAATAGAAGAATAACCACATGTCTCTTCACTTCTCTCTACAGGTATTGGTAAGAACGTTGTCTGTGAGAAAGCTGCAACTGCTGTGGATTCTTTCAAGATGGTGACTGCAGCCCGCTACTACCCCCAGTTACTTAGCATTGTGGGTAATACCCTGCGCTTTCTACCAGCTTTTGTTGCAATGCGGCAGCTGCTGAAGGAGGGATATGTGGGTGAGGTCCAGGTGTGCGACGTAAGAGTCTACGGCCCCAGCCTCCTCGACCAATCATATGGCTGGACTTGTGAGGAGCTCATGGGAGGAGGTGGCCTGCATACAGTCGGCTCAACCATTATAGACCTTTTAAGTCATTTAATTGGGGCACGGGCCCATCGTGTGCACGGCTTGATGCGGACCTTTGTACAGCAAAATGGGTCGATCCGAGGGATTCGCCGCGTCACCAGTGACGATTTCTGTTTCTTCCAGATGTTGATGAATGGAACTGGCCCTGGGACTGGGACTGACCCAGGTGGTGTGTGTTGCACCGTGACTCTAAACTTTAACATGCCAGGGTCTTTTGTGCACGAGGTAATGGTGGTTGGATCTGTGGGCAGACTGGTTGCCAGGGGGACAGAGCTGTATGGTCAACGCAACGGGTCTAATGGTGAAGAGCTTTTGCTGGCGGATGGTGGGTGGGTTGGCCCAGAGGTCAGAGATATGCCACTGTCTCATCTACAGGGGATCAGCTCCATGGTAACAGCACTGAGACAGTCTTTTCAGGCACATGAGGAGCGTAGGTCATGGGCGCCCGCGCCAGTTGATATAGCGCCAACATTTGAGGATGGACTGTATGTGCAGACAGTGGTTGAGGCAGTGAAACGGTCAAGCCGCAGTGGAGAGTGGGAATGCGTTGAGATCATGACTCAGGAACCAGATGCAAACCACAACCTGTGTGAAGCTCTACAAAGAAATAAGAACTAATGAGACAAATGTAAGGCCATGTGTCTCTGACAAGTCAACGCTCCCATTGTTTCCCCACTGATGTCATTTTCTATTAGGCAACATGCCTTACCTTACCTACTCCCAACTATCTTTTGGTTGTCACTAATGGTATCTTTAAAACTTTGGTAAACTGTTACAGCTCCAATAATTGTTCAAAATGCAAAATGTCTTAATTGTGTTCAACTTTCTGGCCTTACCTGCCATATGATGTGTGTAATTAGCTACACCTATCAGGCATTTTGCAACTTTTGTTGAATAATGCATGCAGGGAAAAGTAGTACTTGAAATATTTTGTAGATTGAAAAGCGTTACAAGCTTGCAGACTTTAATGGGAGTGAATATAGATCACCTGTCAGCAAGTCATTACACCTATGTAAAATGATTATCCTTATCCTAACTTAATAACTAGGATATGAACATTCTTCAAAAGTTGCATGTTCATATTTTTATAATGAAATGATTTTGCATCTGTCTGAAGTGCTCAGTAGAGTGTTCACAACAGCAAAATGGTTTTGTTTAAATGCGAAGGCTGCCAATATTGAGATATTTAGCCTTTTTTGATTTGTGTCTCTCAAAATAGACTTTGTGTTGGATACACTAGAAAGAAATACAATTATAAATGGCCTAGGGACAGGAGTAAAATAAGCTTGTTAGATAATGGTGAAATTATAGTGACCCGTGGTGTTGTCTTTTAGACAGTGATGCCTTTCAGTTAAAAATATGCAGTAGGCTCGATGCTATATAGGCTAGACATAACCAGCCTATTGACAGGTGTATTCTGTTAATTATATTGGATTTTTAATACAGAACCTGACAGTGAAGGTTTTGGAAAGTGCTTAAGAATGAGGGTTGTATACATGTGTTTGGAGTATCTATTTATATACTCAATACGTGTGTGCTTATCATATGTATAAAGGCTTTTAACAACCCTCAACACCGGATCTGTGAAAATCTGACCGCATTTATTTCCTAATACACAACTTGCATCTACTGTACTGTAAATGCACTCTAACATTGAGTAGAACCACTGGATTTGACGAATGTGAGAATGTATTTGTATATGTCTTTGCTTTCTGTGACCCCTAACACTCATACAAGGGTGGTAGTTTATTTTTTGAGGATGGTTAATATGAGTAGAGTACAATTTCTAGAATTAAGGCCGTCTGCCAATCTCCCAGGTGTGTGGGAGATTGTGTGCGTGTGTGCGTGCGTGCGTGCACAATAATTTAGGACGTATGGGTTTGTTGCACTTTTACGTATGCAGACAAGGATACCTACATTAACATTCACAAGCTTACCTCACGCTATCCTAATAGTGCTTTACAAAAAACAAAAACAATGGTAAAAGTTTACATACAGTTTGTCTTTTCTATGCCTGCAGAATGTTGTGACCAATACTAATACTGCTACTAGAAAATTATAACCAAACAGTGAGGTAATGGCATTTTGCACTGATAATTATGCTGAATAATTAATATGGTGTGTAATGCCTGTACCAACCAGCTCACAGCAAAATGAGTATAACATTTGACAACCCGTCGAACACTATTTATTTTACTTGTATATGTTTGCGTGGCTCAAATGTACCACTATTTTATGAATATGTCCAGTCTGTGAAGTTCTGATAAAGCTGTAATATTTATCATGTTTACGATTGCCATTGTTTTAACAGATAACATCACTTAAGCACAACTTTTTCACATATACTGTATTTTCTAGGGAATCATTGGCTCTAAATACAGTACTGGTCATTTCTATAACAGATATTTAATTGATCAATAAAAAAAAACTATTTATTTTGTCTTATTTATTATTATTCAGGCTATAATCATGCTACAAAATACAATACACACTATTTTTGTTCCAATTATTCCAATCATAAGCTTACTTGTGAGTTGTGTCTGTAGAACTGGGAAAGGGCTGAAATGTATCCCATTATTATACTGCTACCTTTAATTTAACCAGATATATCTACTGTAACAATAAATGTACTGTATAGATAGAAGACACAGAAGTGTCATTGCATTTGAGAGTTATGATAATAACTGACTGTAATATAGAATACACATCCTTAGCCTTAACAATAGATCTATAAGGAGAATACATCTACGTGTCTGTAGTCAGCTGAACTCAGTGACGCCCCCACTTGGCCTCTACTTTGGCGCAATGAATTCTGGGTATTCAGGTTTGGTTGCAATCAATAAAGATGGCGACTCGTCCCCGTAGGTCCGGTGTATGGAAATTCTTTCTAGTAAAAAATGAAAATTCATCCCAGTGCTCGATCTGTTCGAATTGCATAGTGCATTACGGTCGCACTACAAACATGCTTAAGCATATGCGTACTAAACACCCTACTGAGTTCGCCAAAGTAGAAGACCGTAAGGATCAAATACCTGAAGCTGGCAGCGGAGATCGGACAAGCAGTGATCAGTACAGTATTGGTGTGATGTTAAATTAGTCGGATGACTTCTTCATTAAAATCCTGTGTAGCAATTAAACAATACGAAAACAACTTGCATGGGCAGTTTTTAAAAGTTGTATAGTGAATTTGTTACAATTGTAATATTCTTATTCATGTTTTGCTCTTATAGTGACCATGGTACCGGACGGTACGCCTGTCGTCACAGTAAATACAGATGAGATTGCTTACGCTGTCGATGGCCTATTAAATGAAGAAGAAGCTGCAGAAATGCAAAGCATAATCCCTAAATATAATAGTGTTGCCCAATCAACAAGGAAAAAAAGGAGCTCAATTTGGATGCATTATAAGCCTCTCGAAAAGGAGAACACTGTCCAATGTATCCTTTGTAATAAAATTATGCACTACCATGGGAACACCAGTAATCTTATTCGGCACTTCTCGAAGAAACACCCCGCCCAGCTGGAGAGCATAGTGAAGAAACATCCATCCAATAAAGTTCACCACTCGACTGATGGAAGTAGGCCTTCATCTACCCCATCAGAAACTATTTTCAAGAGAAATCGTTCAGGTAGGACGGTTTATTGCTAGTGCAGTTAATGCTTGCATATGACTCTTCAGTTTGACATGGTTTGCTTAAAGTAATGAAGCTAATTCTTTGTCTTTTTTATTAAGATATGTTTTGAGACGACACACATCAACATTTACATTAAAATAGGTATCACAATGTGGAAAGGTGAAGTCCAAAATGTTGAAGACTAAGCACACCCTATGTTACATCAGTTTATATGCATGCACAAAATACCTTCAATTAGAGGGATTTGTTAGATGTACTATACATTTCAGATATAAAGTAGCTAGATTAATCAAAGATTTAACATGCTTGTAAATTAAGGGTTTTTGTCTTAAAAGCCCAGGTTTTATATAGATCTAAATGTAATTCATCCCACTACATTTCATCAGATTGCATGAATACATTTCCGAAACAACTTAATGCTAGTTGTATTGAAAGTGTTTGTTTAAAGCTAGTCTAGAGAATGCACAATTAAAATACAAGGATTCATTGATTTTAGTTTTTCTCTTGGTATCTTGTTATCACGTTTGTAATCTGTAAACATAATCTGGTAATTCGCACAAATAGTGCTGAGGGTAAAAACATTCCACCTGTGAAGTTTTCAGATGTTTGTGAATTACTACTTGTTGGCATCAAGAGATGAATTAATTAACATTTTAAACAAGAGGAATATTCCACAAATGTATACAGTATTTTACACGTTCTGGCCGCATTCCTGGTTATAATGAAACATTGTCTTGTTCAAACAAGTTACAGAAAGGTCCGAATTGCATCTGGATAGAGAACGGGAGCTGACAGAAGCTCTGAGGAATGCTCAGAAGCAGGAAGCACAGGCTCTGGAGCAACAAAGGGAACTACTTGAGATGCTACACAACGCACATACCCGGGAGGTAGCTGCAGAAAGGGAACGCATTGAGGCCTTGAGGAGAAGCCAGCAGGAAGAGTCTCAAACCTTAAGTAGACAGAGGGAAGAACTGCAGAAAGAGAGGACAGCTCTGAGTTTGGAATGGGAACGGCTACACAAGGAGAGGAAAGAGTTTAACTGTGTGTGCAAGGACAAACCATAAGATTGATTTTTTTATATATATATATATATATATATATACACACACACACACACACACACACACCAATATTGTAAGACACACCACTGTGCTCCTTATTAAAGGGACACTCCTCTAATTGTATCTGGAATGTTTGCAGAGCTCCTGGCTTATACTGTTCTTAACCCCTACCCTCACAGCCAACCACACATTAGCGTATAGTTGTGTTTCAAAATACAAACTGAGCTGGGGCATACATTTGGGGCTCTTTGGGGTGCTATAATGCAATTGAGGACTACACCACACCACGCTCATTTGTTTTTTAGCAGTAGGAGTGGACTGCATTTTCTTTTGATCATGTTTGGTTAGTTAGGAAAAAAAATTTTTTTTTTAGTCCCTTAAGTTGTTTGTTGTTTTAGGTATTAGGTCCACTCTGAGGCCATTTATATTTTTGCTTCTTGCTTTGAATGTTAATTTATATTCCAAAATGTTTTAAATCTATCTTTATTTTTCATTCAGTTCTGAAATTTTATATCTGTTTTTTTGGAGCTGTGAACACGGGGACGACCTGTTATGTTGTGCTAGAGCTTTCCCCTAGACTCGCGTAACACCCTCTATGGACCTTTCTGTGTAATGTCTCTGTCGTTACTTTTTTACTGTGTAAATATATCACAGGAGTGGACTGCCCACTCGTCTTTCATGCTGTTTTCCTGTGTCATGTTTATTTAATAATTTATTGTATTACATCTATCAAACGTGAAAGACTGCTTAGACATGCGCAATCATAGAAATCCTTTTGCGGCAGTCGTCGCAAACTTTTCCCGGCGTACGTGTGTTGTTACGTTCCTGTTCCAAAGATGGCTGACAGTGGGCATAGTGGCCCTATAGCAGCGAAGAGATGCGATTCTGCAAGTGTATCTTCTGTGAGTATGGAGACCATCTCAGGTCTGACGGAGCTGGACGACCTGGAGCGCATTTACCAACAGCTTTTCGCAGAAGAGGTGGGTACCTTTAGCCACAAAGTAAAGAACATGTTGGTCGTTGTTGCTTGTAGTTAAACCGTGTTAACATTGTTGCATACAAACCGTGTTTAAATTAGATGATCCCTTGCCGTTATAAAAAGTTTAAAACATTGGTAGAACAATGTACTGCACTCAACGTCTAGCAGTATAGCCTATGATGTATTACTAGGCAGAAACAACCCACTTCGTTGTCATTACGGAAGTGTCCCGATAAAGCAAAAGGCAGATAATACACCACAACACCTTTGTTTGCGTTTGTATAGATCACTGTTCACTGTGGCACGGACAGTGTACACGTCTCATTTATTTAACCTTTCACAGAGGTGTACTAGTAGTGAAGACACTGGTGTAGCTCATGATAGTTCTATTTAATTTGGGTATGCCACTACACACCATTGACGATGTATTGGTTGCCATCATGAGTGTACTGGTAGGCTATAACAAATTGGAACGAATCCATAATTACCGAGGTGAAGTTAATAAGATAGTGGATATTGAACAGATATTCGGCACTGATTAGCTGACTACAGTGGCGCTTGTCTCAGTAGCCAATATTACGACTGCGGTAAAGTTAGGTCGTGACCTTTTGAGGTTAAAACACAGACTTTGACCTGAAAAGGTCACGAGTCTAAATAGATTTACTTACTTATTTCTTAAAAAAAATTATCAAATTATGTCAATGTTTTTATTTCCTGATAAAAGCCTTGTGACATATGACAGAT
>JAOEHI010000018.1:4954902-4989295 GCA_025447815.1 Percopsis transmontana | reverse complement strand
CTTATTTCTTAAAAAAAATTATCAAATTATGTCAATGTTTTTATTTCCTGATAAAAGCCTTGTGACATATGACAGATGTAAGTCTGTGGGCATCACAGGTGTTTTCACCTCAAAAGGTCAAGGGGTCACAAGGCTAAATAGATTTATGTACTTATTACTTGAAAAAAAAATTAATAAAAATTGTATTTTTTTCTGGAAAAAAACGCCTTGTGACATATGAGCAGTGCTTGTATTAATACATCACAGTTGGTTTGACATAAATAAGTCAATCAGTGTGAGCATGAGATACCTTTTTTGAAATATGTCGAATAAGCGGTAATATTACCGAAGCTATTTAGGGGCAGTCAACATCTGAAATTTTACTTTGTAATATCTCTGGATCAGTACGGCCTAGAGACATGAAACCCACTTTGTTTTACTAGTCGAATGCCCTTTCACAATGCATATCCTGGTCGATGTAAAATTTTATTATTTAAATAATTTGTTATATTCATATCAACACATATTGGTCAGTAGCTCAATACCTGTATGGCTAGAGACAACGTTAATCTGTTCCTATAAGGTCCCTTCACAATGCACACCCTTTTTAGATTTTTTTTCATTTTATTTTTTATGATTTTATAATATTTAAATATTCATATTAATAACACACATTGCTAAATAGCTCAATAACTGTATGGCCTACAGACATGAAACCAACCTTTATCTGTTGCACATATTTTAGTTTTTGCACAATTAACAATCCACATGACATTTCAACATGTACCATTTTTCTCTAAAAAAAAAATATGTATACCATATAACACTCAAAGGGGTTGTTTTGAATGTTTGTGTTAACTTCCATAGCGATATTTTAATGAATTAATTATTACTATTTCAGAAAGAAGTGGAGGCTGAACTGGATAAACTGGTGGGACAAGAAGGGAGCATTAATACTAAGATGGTGGCACTGCAGAGGATGGGGTGAGTGGTAGGCCTACTCTCAGAACACAGTGGAACAACTTTGAGCTCTTCCACAGTGCAAGATTTCCTTGTGCTTATGCTTTCTGTTCCAGCCAGCATAATTGATGTGTTTTATGCTATAACCTTGACAAATGCTGTCATGTTGACCCCGCAGGCCAAATTTACAGTTGATTGGAGGCGATGCCAATCAGCTGTCAGGGATGATTACATTTACCTGCAGCCTGGCTGAGAATGTCAGTCACAAGGTCCGACAGCTAGACCTGGCAAAGGTACATGTATGCCAACACGCATAACTCTACAACTGTGGCTTTAAAAGTGTGGATCGCACAACCATTTCAAATAGAAGAAAAAATACATTTACAATTATTGTTGTTTTTTTTTCAAACACATTTTAATTGAGTGTATTTCTATTATATATTTATTGCTTTATGTTATGCTATTAAAATAAGTGATTCATGGTTTGCGACTTGAAAACCACTGATGTACAACATACATGTCAGGCACTATAAAAGCTTACCTGTCATTGTGCAGACGCGGCTCTATAAGGTCATTCAGCGAGCCGATGATATCCTTGATTTGAAGTTCTGCATGGACGGTGTGCAGACAGCGCTGCATAATGAAGATTATGAACAGGCTGCTGCCCACATACACCGATACCTCTCCTTGGACCAGTCAGTCATTGAGCTCAGCCGCCAGGGAGAAGAAGGTAAGAGGACTGCTCAATAACTGACTTTCTACATTTTCATCAATTTTCACACTCTTCTGTTTTTTTTGTGGGTAGTTTGTAGAAGATGTCTAAGAGTAAACAATTTCGCACACATTTTGGTCTGGCAAAACAAATAACAAACACCAGCAAAATGATTTGGGCAAATTAAAATGCCAACACTGCTGGGCATTGCATTAACTAAACTACCTCATAGCACTAATCCCACTAACAAGTCTTATTTTATCCTCCTTTCCTCCCTTTTATAAAAATTATTTTTTTTTTAAATTCCTTCTTTCCACTCTGTTAGATCAGCTTTTAGAATTATTTAGCACTTTGCAGTTAGCAATTATTGACTGTTGGGAGGAGTGAATGATAACTTTCGAGTAATATTGTGCGAATGTATAAATTAAGTAACCTTGTTACATGATGCTGCATTCTGGGAGAATGTTATTTGCTTGCAAAAACTGGTGGTTAACCAGTTCCACTGTTGACAAATGTACTAATTGTAAGTCGCTTTGGATAAAAGCATCTGCTAAATGCTGTAAATATACAGTACATGTAAATTTAATTAAACAAAGATGGTGATAATGCCGTTCTTTCTGTACAGGCAGTGCAGTGGATGCCAGTCTAACAATGCTGCAGGAGGCAGAACAGAAATTGAAGGTCATAGTTGCTGAGAGACTGGACGAGGCTGTGGCTGCAGTCGACCTCGCACAGGTGGAAAGATTTTTCAAAATGTTTCCTCTGTTGGGCCTCCATCAACAGGGCCTGGCCAGGTTCGGCCAATATCTCTGTAGCCAGGTGAGTACTAAAGACACTGACAGGAGTGCACTGCTTGAGTTACACACTTTACATTGTTACGGTTATCAAGAAGTTGTGACAAAGATACTTACTAATTACACACTTGTTCCTCAACTAAACCATTTAAACAATTAATAATGTCAATATACCAGGCAAAATATAAAGCAGATACAGATAAACCTGTGATGTGCTAATATCGGCCAATAATATTGCCTTCTGACTGTATAATGGCATATTTATATATTATCCCTGACATGTATTTCTGATCTGAATTTAATTTTGGCACTGTCAAACACTCACACATGCACAGCTGGCTTCCAAAGCAGAGGAGAACTTGCTCCTAGCTACTGGTGGGGATTTACATGAGAAGAGAGCTGCATTAATCTTTGCTGACACTTTGACGCTGTTGCTAGAAGGTAAATAAAAATCTGATATACATGTACCTGTGACTGACTGACTGACTGACTGAGGAAGGGAGGGAATTGGCTTATTTATGACAACACCGGAAATCAAAAGCAACCGAGATTATCCTAAACAATAGTACATACCCAAACCCCCCCACCCACCGCTAATAATGTGGAACGTGCAGAATTACTACGCCCCATTAAATGACATACCATGGCAACAATCACTCGCCCTTGACCCCTTAGATCATCATCTAGAGACTGATAACTTCACAGACAGTGAGGTGGAAAAAAGTGATTCTTTATCTGCCTAACAATAAAGCGAGCGGTTCTGACGGAGTTACTGTACATATGAGACCCTAAAAGCCAACAAGCAAAGTGTCATGTCAAATCCTGGCGCAAATTTTTAACACCTGCCTTATAAATGGAAATGAGCCGGATTCATGGTAAGGTGCTCTAATCCACAGAATCTCCAATCCACTTGCTTCACATCCAAACTGATTAAATATCAGCCCTTGGTAGAATGTATTACAACCTTAGGATATCTTTGCCAACTCATTGTACTTTGGGATTCTGGGGCACGTTCAAACTTCTCCGTGGACTGCAATTGGGGGGATTGCGCAAGACTGATGCAAAAAAACAGACTAAATATTGTCCACTACAGGCAGCCTTTCCATCTGGAGAAGACCATGTTTTATATACAATTATAATTAGGTCATTTAGCAGACGCGTTTATCCAAAGCGACTTACAATTACATGCTGCTATTACATGGAGCGGAAGTCCAACACCTAGACCACTAGACTATCCTGCCCCTATATACCCTTGAGTGTTGAACATGTTTGGAACATGAACATGTCTATGCCTGTATTTGTGCAGACGTAGACAGTGCTTGCATTCAGTTTTTGATCTTACCATACTGTAACCTTCTTCCAAAATATTTGGATCGTTCAGTGTCGCCCTACTTTAGATCCAAATAAAAGTATTTAAACTCTGTGTGTGTGTGTTCCAGGTATTGCTCGTGTTGTCGAGACCCATCAGCCTATTGTAGAAACATATTATGGTCCAGGCCATCTGTACACACTCATCACTCACTTGCAGCAGGAGTGTGACCGCCAGACCCAGAAAATAGTGGACAAATTCATTCAGCAGAGAGATTACCACAACAAGGTTCACATAACCTCTGCATCATAATTACCATATTGTTTAACGCAACGCTGCCACTGTTGTAACCATCAATACCTGCTATAGTTTCAGATTGTCCAGAGCAGCATGATGAAGAGCATGCCAACTGAAAAGATAGAACCCAGGTATTTGAACTATTTATTTTATTTTAAAGGCTATATATTTGTCTCTCCAGCAACTTGCCCTGTGTTCTTGCACAGATACCCTGTTTACACAAGCAGGGTATCTGACAATCAAATTGGATTGGCTTTGGTGAGCTCTTGCACATCCTTGCGCCCAGACTGGCCAATCTGTGATTGGCCTTGTCCTAATTTTCAATACTTCATACTAATAGTATGCAACTTAAGTGTAATGTAATGCATTTTAGTATGCAAAGTACATCATCATCCGTACTAAATAATTGAGAATTTGTGCAATATACACTACACAACTAAACTGTCCCACAATGCATTTCGCATTCACAAGTGACAACCAATTTTTATTTGTATGAATTTCTTGTTAAAATTGTATTTACTATGTCATTCAACACACATTTGGTAATATTTCTTTTTATTTTTATTTTCCCACGTTTAATAAAACATCTTTAGTTTGTGTTTACTGTGAGAGACGTCTGCATCCTAGATAATGTTAATTCGTACTAACAGTATGTTGGATGTGGTACATATTTAGCTACGTAGTGAATCCTTTGGAGTTTAGACACAGCCATTGCCTCTGGGGGAGATTCTCACATTGCTCCCACTCAGTGAAAACGAATTGAGCCTGGTAACGAGAAGTGATAAACTAAGGTGAATAAGGGGCTATGCTCTACCACAGTAACTTGCTGTCTTCCTTTATCTCTGTGTCTTACCTGAACAGGGAATTAGACCCAGTGTTGATGGAAGTAACCTTAATGAATGCCAGGGCTGAGCTCTACTTGCGCTTTTTGCGGCGACGTATGATAGCTGACTTTGAGGTTGAGGACGCTCGGAGTGTCACGCAAGGTACCTCGGGTTTATATATGGTGGTACACAATACGTAACCTAGCAACACTCGTCAATTGACTAAACCTGGTTTTGTGATTTTTATTACAAAACAGAGCATCAGCAGAATGTGGAGACGCTATTGAAACATTGCTTATTGAGCAGGACAATGCAGGAGCTGATTGGCTACTACATTCCAATGGAGGAGTATTACATGAGGGAGACTGTCAACAAGGTTTAAAGCTAACTGATTTTGTTTTTACATGCAAGTGAAAGTGCCTAAAACTGTATATCACTAGCAACTTAAAATGCGTTTTCCCACCATGCAATGCAAGCCCGGTAAGTTGTTGTTCATGGGAAAATAAAACAAGGTTTCTTCTGCAGGCTGTTGCAATGGATTCTTACGAAAAAGGTCAGTTGACCTCCAGCATGGTTGATGACTGTTTCTACATTGTGAAGAAGTGCATAAGTCGAGCTTTATCTAGCTCCAACATTGACTGCCTGTGTGCTATGATCAACCATTCCACCTCTGTACTAGAGTCGGACTTCAGGTATACGCACGCCCAGACTGCATGCTTCACGTCTGTAATACTCTCTCTCAGCACTGCTTTTCATTCTGCCTCCACTTACGTCCGCTATCACTTTATCTCCCAGGGAGGTGCTGTATAATAAGCTAAGGCAGGGCTTCCCTGCGACTACGCTACAGGATATCCAGCGTGGCGTAAGCAGCGCTGTCAGTCTGATGCAAAGCAGCTTACAGCAGGGCAAGTTCAACACACTTGGCATAGAGAGTGCAGAGGACGCCAAGGCTGCATTTCTGGTAGGCTTCGCATGAATATGCGCAAACTAGCGTGCACCTTACGAGTCACACAGCAGACGCTAGTCCATTCATGCACTGGACTCATTTGCGTGAGCACATAAGATAGTGCCACTGAGGTCCAACTCCAACTGGGGAATAACAGTCCAAATAAACATTGACATTTGCAATATGCTTTATTCATGGAGCCAGTTTATGTAGAGGACTATGCTTCCTTTTCTTTTGTCCGTAGCAATTTTTGTTATGTAATATGTAACATTACAACAACACACAAGCAGCCATTTAGTTATTCAGATAAAGACAAAACCCTTTTATTGGATACAGGTCATATTTTACTGTCAGTAACATAAGGAGGCTCCCGAAGAGACATTTCTTGATTATGCAGATAAATAGTAAGAGTAGTATCACATTTTAAAGTGACATTTTAGAGTTAATAAAATTTTTATAAACTCTACATACAGTATAATAAAAATGTTTATATCAGATGAATGGGGCCTTTGCTTCATGAGTATGGGCAAAGTATTACATTTTTAATACACTTGTACTGTTTTCTTTTCTTTAACCTCAGGTGACTCTGAATAATGTTAAGGTGTGCAGTGAGAACATCACTACTTTAAAGAGGAACCTCGAGGTAATTCTGGTTAATATATCTGAAAAAGTAAATATGCTCCCAATATAATTTGTGGCCATTTTATTTGCATGTACTATCCTCAGTGTGAGAAGTTGCTTTCTTTTAACAGAATGACTGCTCCAAGTTGTTCATGCAAGGGACTGGATCTGGGGAACAAGCTAAAATTGACAGTTGTTTATCTGACCTTGTAAATACATCCAGCAAATTCAAGGATCTCTTACAGGTAAGAACTACACAGAGCACCATTCACTAAGCATATTCATATTGCTTGGGCCATATTTTTTATTTTATTTTTTAATGAAGGTAACACATTGCCCTAGAAAATGAGATGTGATAGATGCTTCATATGAAATAATTCCTATAAGATGATGGTTATTTGGATCACTCGTGCCAGCATCAGCGTTTTTACGAGGGCAGCATACAAGCCTCTTTCCACAGAATTAGTATTCTGGCGCAGGCTATATATAGTAATGCACCCCAGCCCCCAAAGTGCTGGAATGGAGCTGCTGAACAGCCTGCAGTAGAAGGCTGAGGATGCTCTGTTTTTAAGTGTATTGAACCAAAGGCAATGTAAGGTGCTAGATACACTCCATCAAATGGCATACAGTATATAACATGCGCTGGTATGTACTGCATATTGTGCCGTTCATATATTTACAGGAGGGCCTCACTGAGTTGAACACTACAGCCATAAAGCCCCAGGTGAAACCCTGGATCAGCAGTTTCTTGTCCATCTCACACAACATAGAGGAGGTAATATTATATTATTTAAATGTGGGGGGGGGGGTCTGAGATGAAACCCAAGATTTTCAACTGGGAGTCAACCACCCTAACCGCTAGCCTATCCTGCCTGCGGTACTCGTTTCTACTGGGACTTGTTCAAATAACAAATCATCTTCAACATCAAATTTACATCAGTCCAGCTATATTTGCAGCACAGCTCCTCGCCCCTCCCACACCTTTCTAAAACTTGAATCTAAATTGCAGGTTTTAACAATCACCAGCTATAAATAAAAATAAACAAAATATTTCCAAACACATTTTGGGGCACAGATTTTTCTTAGACATCAGGTATCAGATGTATGGCCAGAAAACGGATACCTATTGCAGATACTTATTGCTCCATTTATGTAGCTTGTGTTTACATACATAATATAGTAGCATGATTTTATTCACAGCCCCCCTCCATATCCAACTGGGTCGATAACCTACCTATGTCTTTTCTGCCCCCTTTCATAACCAGGATCACCTTATGGCTGTATTCTTTAACCACTGTCTTTTTTTATTTTATTGTATTTATATTTTGAGAAGCAATATACAAATGCACCTTTGTTCATTCTGGCGGTGCTCTGTGCAGGAGGAATTTAATGAGTATGAAGCTAATGATCCCTGGGTGCAACAGCTCATCATTAACCTGGAGCAACTCATGGCAGAATTCAAGGTATCTTTCACAATTCAATTAAAAAATAACATTTATGTCTCAGCGGATGGATCCTAATAACCACCTGAGATTTTTGTTCTTTTCGACTTCCCCTATATTCCTGGTCTCTTACTTCTCATCAGGTGGCTCTGTCTCCAGTCATCTATGACACTCTGACCAGTCTGATGACCAGCCTGGTTTCCATTGAAATGGAGAAGACGGTACTCAAGTGCACCTTCAGCAGGGTGAGGCAGTCGAGCATGGCCACAAGATGGCACCAAACGTATTCAACCATACCCACATCGCTGACGTGCATGTGATGAAGAGACCGCCCTAAATGATGATTAATTCATGAGTCTAGAAAGGGCAGGGATAAAAAAGGTTTTTCCTCTCAGCACGACAGCTTCTACCTATTTTAAGTAGTGCATTTGCTGCAAATTATAACCAGTCAACCTTGAAGGCAAAAATACACGTACATTATGCGCCACAGAGGTATTCGGCTGTATATACACCTCCCATTGTTTGTTTTATCCATCTGAATGTTCTCTTACAGCTCGGCGGACTGCAGTTTGATAAAGAGCTGCGTTCCCTTGTGGCCTACCTCACCACTGTCACAACATGGACTATAAGAGATAAATTTGCACGGCTCACACAAATGGCCACCATCCTCAACTTGGAGCGGGTAATCTACATGGTTGATTATACAACACCTGCCTACATATACAACAAATCTACATAGCTCACATTGTGTTTTAACTCGATACTTGAGTGGATGTCTACTGTCGCACTGGTAATTATTATTATTATTATTATTCTTATTATTATTATTATTATTGTTGTTTTCATGTAGGTAACAGAGATTCTGGATTACTGGGGTCCCAACTCCGGCCCCCTGACATGGCGTCTGACCCCAGCGGAGGTACGTCAAGTTCTGGCGCTGCGTATTGACTTCCGTAGCGAGGACATCAAGAGGCTGCGGCTTTAGCTGACAGCAGTGGACTGTAGTACTCGCCTTGTAATGCATTGTAATACGGAGCAACTCCTCAAAAATCCTTGTTTTCCTGGAGAATAATGTGTATGAGGCATGGATACATTTTTCCTAGAGAATAATGTGTATGAGGCATGGATAAATGGCTAAGAATTTAGTTTTGTTATTATTTTAGTTCAAATAAGTCCAAAAACTATGCACTACTATGTTGTAAGGCAACATTAAAGCTCCTATTCCGTCTAAAGGGGCTTTAATACGTGTTCTCAGAATACATTGGCTGTACAATGCTATGTGCTGTCAAACCTGTAATTACATTTTAAGCATTTAACCTGTAACTAACAGTGAAATGGGAGCGCACTGGGACAGATGAGTAGGGCTGTGCAGCTGTCAGAGGAATAGAGCAGTAATGAACATCATATCCATTAAACTGACAGAAGCGGGTCAGGCAGCTGATCCAGCCTTGTCATTCAATATATGAATAGCTCCTTGTCTGTGGTGACGGGACACTTTTAACCTAATAAATGTTGATCTCTGCCATCAGCCAGAAATGCCATGTGCAACCTGTTTTGCAATATTTCATCCACTGTCACAAGAGTAAAAAGCATTTCTCACTGTGTAATGAAGCATTAAAAGAGGGCCATTCTGGTCTAATATTAATTCTGTGTGCACCTGAACCTGAGACTGGTCAGTATGTCAAAAGTCTACTGGGAACAGTGATGCTAATACGCAGTGTTTGTGTTAGTCTCAAGCTGTATGATAGGGCGTGCATCACATTAGATAGCAAGCCACTGAATCGGTAGTCTAGTTGCAGACTCGAACAGACACATAGCCGCAGGAATAGTTAGGAAAAGTGTGGCTTTAATGTAAACACAACATTCGATTGGCTCAGCACAAACATTCCACATGAAAGCAACCAATAAACTACGAAGTAGGATGGGGTGCAGCACAAAAACATTCACAGTAAAAAAAAAAAATCTGGTATAATCATAATATAATATATACAGTACGGTGTTTTAAGGTGAAAATGGGTACAAGGAGTGATATGTGAAGAGTATACAGGAATGGGGAGATGTCTTCAGGTGCACAGGTGAATAAATGGAGAGCTGTACGTTGTCTCTTTGAGAAGAGAACTGTGCCAGAGAGGGATAAACAGTGCCCTGTGTAACGCCAGCACCTCAAATGGTATCTTTCTCCCTGTGCAGTGGTCTATTACTAAACAGGGTCACATACACAAAGAATAAGATGACATTCAAGAGCTGCTTTATACCCTTTGAAAATGTAGACCGGCATTGGTAAACCTCCCATATGTACAGGGCGGGAAATAAATATGTGGCACGGGGTTTCAGGAGGTAGGAGGAAGCATGTGGGGCATGAGGGTTAAATAAATCATTCGATGATAATAAAATGTATGCGTTTTCTTTCATGATATTAGTGGATGGTACGTGTGTGATCCAGTATTCTGATGCTAGTCTCCTGTCTCTCTCATGAATGTTGGCACTGACATGACATTTTCCAGATAGCATTGGCTAATAGGCGTTTCATCGCCCAACAGGAGACCAATGGCAAAAGCCAGCCACTCTTAACAGAGCCGTCTCCTCTCCCATTCTACATCTGAGTGGAAGAGAGGGACAAGTAGAGCAGAGCTGCAGGCTACCCATATAAAGCAGTCGTGTGGGTCCAAAGGAGAGGGGATCTTTGTCCTTCTTGAAGTTAAATAGCATCATGACCCGCAGCAAGAGCACCGTACCTTCCCTACTTCAGCACAACCTACATAAATAGAGCACTTCTGCAAAGGGAGCACCAGTGGTTATATTCAGCAGGATATGAAACGTCTCATGTCTTGCAGATTGAAATGTCATGTAAATAACGAGCCGATGTTCCACAGAATAGTTGCGTATAAAGGAGATTGTGTGCTTTTTGCATTGCATTTCTATAGTACAGCTGAATATAACCCTTGGTGCTGGCCTGTTCCTGATCTTGCCAGTTGTTTGTACAATCAACAACAAAAAATTTAACATTCAGTTGGAAACATAAAAAAGGGGTTGATAGTGAAATCAGGACTGTTAAGAGGGCAACAAAACATGACATAATCCATTGTGGTGTCTGACGGCAGCTCTTTGGGTCCATTTGGACGTGTAGATTTACATACAGTATTTATGCGTTTTTTTTGTGTTTTGATTTTTTTAGTATCATCAAAATTATCAATATTAACACCTCATACTCTCCATGGCAACCTCTGTGCTTGGCCAGGCCTCAGTATAAGCCACACCCTCTAAGGTTGTTTGCGATAATGATGTCAGTGACAGCGTCGAACACTACCTGGATGTTCCCTGTGTCTGTGGCACAGGTCAGGTGACAGTAGATCTCCTTGTTGGGAGAGCGATTCTTACTCTCAAACTGAACCTGTATATATGCGGTAGCATCATCATAAGTATTAGCACCTGCAGACGGAGGTTGGGAGAAGGAAGAGTGTGAGCTTGGGCGTTGTCTTGTTGCATTAACGTGCATTGCATGATAACATTTCAGAGGAGAGGCATGGACCTACCTGTGTATTCAGGGAAACAGATGCTCAAAGGTGACTTCTTGATCTTCTCAGCAAACAGGTCCTTCTTGTTGAGGAAGAGGATGATGGAGGTGTCGATGAAGAACTTGTTGTTACAGATGGAGTCGAAGAGCATGAGCGACTCGTGCATGCGGTTCTGAAGGGGAAACACGAGAAACGGTGTAGTGGTGTAGCAGAGGGAGACAGGGTTGGAAAACCCAACCTAGTGGGATTTTATTATTTTAGTCCTACTCACAGTTGTTTCATCTTCATGAAGCACCTGGTCATAACCACTCAGTGCAACACAGAAGATAATGGCTGTCACATCTTCAAAGCAGTGGATCCACTTCTTTCTCTCTGATCTCTGACCCCCCACATCAAACAGCCTGACACAGAGCAAGAGATCATATTAAACTTCATCCTCGCCGTAAGCCTTGAATCTTGACCATTAACATTAGGACTAATGGGGGCTAATGCATGCATGGTACCTGAAGTGTAGGTTCTTGAAGGTGAAGTGGGTTTCAACAATGCCGGTGGTCTTCACTCGGGTTCTCAGGATGTCCTGCTCTGTGGGCTGGTAGTCTGGTGCCCCGATTCGGTCTAGACTGTCCAGATAGCTGATCACAGACAGGAAGTTAACGGATTAGAGCATGGGTCATGGGTATGTCCTTGTGCCATTGGAAGTGTACTGTGTTTGTCCTACTTACAGTACATATCAATGAACTTCCTGTCTTAATGTTAGACATGTACCCCCTTCTTGTGTACTACTCACTATTGGGCAGAGTCGTTCAGCTGGTATTCCCGGGCGCGGTTGAAGCACTCCTGGGTCCCGGCATCAACCCACACACGCTTCATTGCAGTAAGAAGTTCTGCGGAATAGGGCTCTGTGTCCTCCATGCGACTAACCACGTCGCAAACCAACTTAGCATCCGCCTGGACACATGCAAACAGCACCCATAACACGGTGGACGTAAAACAGGGGAAAACTAATGTTTGAATTAGTAAATTACCATCTAATTGATCCAAATTCAAATTCAATTCGAGGCTTTGTGGGGGGCGGGGCTATAAACTACAGAATTAGAAGGTGTCAGTACAATTTTAAGCTCCAATACCAAGAAGTCCTCACTTGGGAACAAAGGTACCTCACCTTTCTGTCCTTGTCTGCAAACTCGATGCCCAGTGAGTCCATGGCTCGCAGAATAGCTGCCAAGCTCTGGATGGTGTTGCTGTAGACCACAGGCTTATACTGTTTTACATCATCTCCAGAAAATCCATCTTCATGTATAATTCTGCACACATAATTGATAGTATTAGAGTCACACAAGCAGATGGATATACAATACTGCACATATGCTCACTACAACACTTATATTTAACACTTCAGAGTCCATGTCCATGTTGTCCCTGTGTTTTGTGTCTCACTTCTGAGGCAAATCTTTATGTAATTATTTTTGCATTCATTTGTTATATATGCAAGGGCTAAAGGCAAACATTTATATTTCATTTCTGATTTCCAAGGCGTATTCCAGGCGTTTTTAGTCATTGAATAGGACTATTATGAATATGAATATTTTGTAATCATTCAGATTTTAAAAATCATCAATACATTATTAGTCTAGCAGTTTATTCTATTTGCTTTTAAAAATTTTAATATCTGGCTAAATCTTGTGTTTTCATTGTGTCTGTAAAGCACTTTGTAAATTCTGTTTTTAAAGGTGCCCAATAAATAACTAGGGCAGCAAAGTGTGACCCCATCATCCACACAGTTGGCCTACATCAGTGTATGCATAATAGGCCTACACAAGAATGGCAGGTTAATATTCTCTATATTAACTACAACAAATGTAAGCGCTGAGGCATGAAAGGTTAACTATTTAAAGCCCCCCATACTATGAATCAATTAGTACTCCACCTTTACTACACCCCTGTATCTTTATTGGTTTCTTTCTGACAAAAAAACTTTGTAGTAAGTATCTTTCTCATCCCAATTCTTATATAACCTTAGGCAGCGATATGGTGGCCACCCAGAAATATATAAATTGAACGGTTCTCTGTAGCCTACCACTTGTTTAAGAGGTATAAAATAGACCTATAGTAGATTGGGGCGTTGATTAAACTAAGTGAAGCCCAAACAAGGAGGCTAAAATAAACCATGAAAATCAACTACCGGAGAATCTATGAAGAGCAACGTAATGGGGAGAAAGAGGGAGGGGGAAGCGCCTGCAAGGCAGACCAGGATGTGTAGAGCTGTGAGTATAGGAAACACCGATACCACAAAGAATGTCAGATGTTTTAGAGAGGCGCCTCTTATGAATAAAATATAGCTATAGCCGGTGCCTTTTCCAGATTGAAACAAACATCTATACTTAACTAAGAGCTTTAGAAAATAGCAGTGAATTAGAATATGAAAGAGTGATTTAGATTAGAAAGGGGAAGGTTTAGATGTGGTTTTAGATGCCATATTTCTGCGTAAATCCGCTTTATAGAAAAAGTACTCGACGCGATATCAGGCACTTAAAGCCATTAAGATTAAAGCAGAGGTATTCGCTAATGGAGCTGTAGTGACCTCACTGAAATTCACACACACGCGCAAACACAGACACACACGCGCAAGCATCGAACAACATCCACGTATTTCCCCCCGGACTAGCCAGGCTAAAGGCACATAAAAACCCTAACTCAATTTCAGCACTATCGCAGTGAACAGCACCCTGTGGCTCACAAGAGGCGGTCTGCAGGAGGTGCTCGAGTCACCGGCAAGCCCACGGCCTCTCGAAACATGGCGTCTCAACCCGAGTATGGACAGGGAAGGCGCAATCTCGGGCCTTTCCTTCACTATGACGAAGACGCATAATAAGTGGGGGAAAATATAGACTTACTTCATCTGTTTGACGATGGTGCTTTTGCCCGATTCTCCACCCCCTGTAAAGAATTGAGGGCATAGTGAGAGTCGACAGTGGATTGAATGAAATCAGTACCACGGAGAGCACCTCCGCCCAAGTCCCTAGCCCAAGTCCAAGCAAACCAACCGTGCAAAGACACAGCCCTGCAATCACAGGCTCTTACCAAGCAACAGCAGTTTGACGTCCTTGGCAGCAGTGAGCCCATCCTCTTTCAGATTTTTTTCGATGGCCTTGCTCCTGTCCAGAGCTTCGCGCTCCTCGGCGCTAAGTGTACATCCCATGGTTCCCGGAGAATGAACAATTCCTTCTTCTCTATGCCGCCCTGTCCCTCGCCGACTCAATCAGTGCGTATCTTTCGCTCACGCTCTCCTCGGCACAGTCTGCTACAGCATTAGGCCCGGATTGAGGGCAAATAGAGCCGGGATCCGAAAACGTATTTTCTCCGTGGTTCTGTGTCTCTCGCTCCGTCCCTCTAGGAGAGGGGGTGGGGTCGTTATGATCGAGCCTTCGAGGTTGGGGTCTCTATAGGGCGGCGCTGATGACAGCGAACGCGAGCGATTTCATCGTTCAATCTCCTCACAATGGCAGAGCGCGAGAGGAGGGGACAGGGTGCGCGAGACTCACCTAACGCAGACAATCTCGCTTACGTCAGAGCAGCCAAGGAAGGGCTTTAATAACGCCCTATGAACAATTATTCAAATTACCAGCACCATTAAAAACACAAATAGGCCTATTGTTCCATTGTTATTGAACTAGCAGAAGGTGTCAAAAAGTAGTGCAATTGACATTATTATTATTATTTTTAAATGGTAGCCCTGGCTATAAACCTAGACTGACCAATTCAATATCTTGTGCCCAAGTAGCCTACAGTATGTCACTTACAGAATATGGCAAGTATAACATTTACAATAAACCTACCCAAAAGTCTATTTTAACATTTCATGCTGTGTGCGTGTGTATGTGTGTGTGAGGGGAAGGGGGGGGTGGCTACATTCAGTTGTGCTTTTGTGTCTGTGGATGTAAGCTTGCGCCCCTCCAAAACCTATAACATCCATTCACATCTTTGATGACCGTGAAGTCAAAATCCATCAAATCTCATCCAACCCAAACAGCTTTTTTCACCTCATGCTCATGCTATAGGATATACACGAGCACTTCCACATATAACAGAATGTTATATGAGTATGATAGTAATCAGCACAGTTTAATCATACGAGTACGTGCATGTGTGATTGAACAAGTGGGGGGAGGGGGGATAGAGGAGGAGATGGAGGGATTATTGCAATACTAAATTATACCTGACGGAATTTTTCCACTTTCAATTAAACTAATGCAGCAAACATGAGGACTGTTTTACAACCATTTAATTTGATAACTGTATGCACCCATTTCATACACAGTAATAATATAAAACAATCACATTTGCACCCACTATTACCCAAGACTAACAGACAAAATATCCTATCTGAAGATTTGGTTGAAAATGGAAAAAAAAAAACATTTTAAAATTAGTTCGCTCCGTAACAACACGAAGTGCACAGATGCAAGACAGTATGTACTGGTGCATATGTAAAATCAACTCGTTATATCTACATAAATGAGAAATAAAAAGTGTAAATCATGCAGTCACAGCAGTGTCCAAATATTAGTGCACACATTTGTACTCTCTTTCTTCTTTCTTCTTTCTATTTTCTCTTCTCTCTCTCTCTCTCTCTCCCACACACACACACACACACAGGTTAGCGCTTGCTCTCATAATCTGGTTACAACGAATAAACAGAAAGGATTGACTTTGAATGTAGGGATACCAAGTGAGCAAAGCAAATACAATTTCAGGAAAGAAGACATGTTGGACTCAGTTTATAAGGACCAGACCGCCTAACATCCACGCGCGCACACGCACACACACACACACACGCACACACACACACACACACACACACACACACACATGTGCACACACACAGAGCAGTGTCACTCTCATGGCTGTATGCCCAGAATATTTTCGGCTAAAATGGTGAGTTTGCAGTCCTCCAGTGCTCGGACCAGCCGGCTCAGTTTGGCTGCCCTCCCCTCCGCCTGGACGAAGCGGCTGAGCATCTGATAGGCCTGTTCATACAGGCCCTCTCTCTCATACTCGTAAGCCAGGTTGTCGATGGCCACCCCCTTTAGAGCCCGACAACTCTTTCCCAGGGCCCGGCCCACATGCTTCCATTGACGGCCCACTCCGTTAGAGAAGCTCTGAACGTCTGTCGCTGTCAGCATGCGGTCCTCTGATAGGGCCAAGGATAAAAGCGGAGAAACAGTCGACATGGGGCATACTTTCTTGAGATTAAATACGCGTTACTTAACAGATTATTAGTGAAAGTGAATAGTGAATAGTGAGCATCTGCTGGGAGATGTCATGCTGCCTTCACATCGTAACCTTTAAAAAAGGACGATCGTGCCATTTCTACACATTGCAGCAGGGCGCTGCTTAAAAAAAATGCCCCACTTACCGGGGACCTATTCTGGATGAGCATGACAGTGCAACAGTCCTGTTCTTTAAGAAACGCTAATGTTGACAATGAGATGCACAGAGCTCTAACTCACCAAATACCCTATTTTGGAACTTGAAGCAGTTGCTAGGCAAAGGTGACTCCTCCTGTGGATGGCTGGCTGGCTGTGGGGAATCACCCAGGGCCTCGTTTTGCAGCTGCTGCTCGAGATGATCAATCTCATCATCACGCAAGCGCTCCGGCTAGCAAAATAAATAAATAAATAAATAAATAAATAAAAACATCTCAAATATTTATTTGATAAAAGAATATGCTTTAGCAGAGAGCTTAGCTTTCCAAACAAACGCTCACAAGTAAGTGTGTGTGTGTGTGTGTGTCTCTGTCTGTCTAACCACGGGAGTCCAATTAAAGTTTCAGCACGGTTTCACTTCTCCTCCCTCCCGAGAGGCTTAATGCAGCTGGCTCTCCTAATTTGGCCTGTTTTGACACTATTTTTGTGCTTTGAATGCCACTAACAAATGAAGAAGAATGAATAAATCACTAACAAATGAAGAAGAATGAGGAAATCAATCTTCATTTTATAACAACTTTAAAAGCACGGCCAGCTAATCCCCTATTTCTTCTTCTTCTTAATGAAAATTAGCCAGTAAAATGTTGTGCTTTTATTTCAAATACATCCAAACCACAGCTAAGGAGATGGTAAGTCTGTCTAGAGAGTCAAAGTCACTTGAAGCACACGCCCTTTACATTTTCTTCCTGTTGGTGCCTAGCATAGATCCCCCATTCATATAGCTCCCATGGGAGATGTACATTAATATAAAATATATTTAAGATAATATGTATTAATTTGTAAGTAAACCAAGTCCTTTTTTGTCTAAAACATCGCTTAGGGAACCTTTAATTATGGATGAGATTTTTTCCACATTAATCCGGAATTTGAGGACATTTCCCTTTGAACTGTGCGATACAGCACTGCCTCTCGTGCCTTATTGGTTAATTATAGGCTGGAGTGCGTGAAGATTTTTTTCCCCCCTTTATAAGTATCCACGAGGATGTTTGTTTGTGTTTAGCTCAACATGGCCCAATTCGACACCTGCGTACCCCAGTCGCGCTCGTGCATCAGCATTACATCAACAAAAAGTAGATTTAAAATTCTTTAAATCTTGAAATTGGGTTTTTAAAAACCATAAAAAGATATCAAGATCATTCTAGGTTGCTTCTGGTAAATATAAAATGTGACTCATCCATATGCTTTAGTAGAGCCACCACCAATTTGATCCAACCCGTTTATAACAACAGATTCTGGATCACCACTATGGAGCAAACTTGTGGTCTAGATTTCTGTAAAAAGGTATGTCGCTATGTGTGTGGGGCTGCCGCGCTGTGCTCTGTGCTTTTTTGTCCTTTGCCAGTCAGCCTGTTAAATAGTGTGGCTGCTTGGTTTCGTAAAATATGTTTAAAATATGAAATTATTTTTTAGGCATAGACAATTTGTATACTGTACCTGTGAAAGATGAATATGCTGCAGACACAATTCCAGATTGTCCAGGCAGAAATCCAGCGTGTGAGTGCTGGCCTTGAGCTGCGTTTGCACAGGGAACTCTTGAGGAACAGCAAGGAGCCGGCAGGCGTGCTGCGACACGGACTGGCGCACGGCCCCAGAACCATAGCTCTCAAGGAACTGCTGACATGCTGTTACATCCACAAACTTCACCTCCACCCCCAGTAGAGGATCAGCATCATGTAGTTTTAATATTTCATAACCACCCAGACCCCCTGCAGAATCTGCCAATATAAAATAATTACAATAAAATACATTATTGTAAGGTTTTCTGTAATTTAAACTAGGCACTTTCCTATATCAAAAAATCATCATGTAACTACAGATTATTGGTGAATGGGTTTACCTGTAAGTGTCAGCTTGATGACTTTAAAGAGAACAAACTTTTCATGCTGGTCTTTGTAGAGAGACAGCAGGTTCACAGAGGGACAAGAGGATTGCAGAAAAAGAACCGCACACCCTGTCCATGGCCCATGACCCAAAGTCTTATCTGCCATTCTCTGACATAACAAAACAGTTAACACATATTTTTCCATTATCTCCATGGGTGAACAAAACATTGACATAGTCCAGTGTGAAAACTAACAATAAAATGGCCTCCACACCACGCTCCATAAAATGGTCTCTCATTTTAACTCTAAGGATAAATTCACATGTAGTGAATAATGATTCAAAGTGCAGCCATTGCTATATCAAACTTATACCTTAACAATGTTTGCATTTAAAAAAGTGAGGAAGTGTGTACACATTTGAGTCATAATCATAAAAAAAGTAGAAAGCGTCTCCACATCAAACGAGAAATATTCATCCATGTAGACTACGAAGTTGTCAAGCACGCCACAAGCCTTCTACAAAGAAATCAGTTGGATTGTTGAAGCACTCCCACAAATATCATCTCCCTTTCCATTCTCATCCTAATCCCGCTTGCACCAGAGTGGTGGAACCATTCCTTTAACCAACCTGCATATTGTATTCTTGGAAGACGGAGTTTACCCTACCAAATTGCACCTCTTGCAGATGCAAGCTGCATCTCTCATGCAGCAGTCTCAACATGGATTTATTAATATTTCATTAGACCCCGTGTTCTTCCAAACCCAAAACAATTAATGATCACCATTAGTATGTTATATTTGGCCTTAGCAGCCAAAATGCAACTTTGATAATTCATGTTAACTTAGGCTATATTGTAAGAAACTTAAATTACTTTTCCCTCTTTTTAGATATATTATATTTAGACAGTAGGAAATGTATTCACATATGGATGTATGCCATGACTGTATGTATACACCACATTCTACTGATTCATCTGTATATCCTTACCACTTTGAACCCCCCCCCCCCACCCCCCAATCCATCATTACATAAATACATATTTAATCTCTCCTTCCCTTCCCCCACTCTAGCTACCCTGTATCTAGAATTAACTACAGCTTTCATTAGTAGTCACCACCATGTGTACCATAACGTAGTACCGCTCATCAACAAAATCGTCTGAAACTGTCTTCCTCATACTTTTTTTTTGTTTTCCTGTTTGAATACCGGGCCTTCAGAGAACTCCACAATGTAGCCAAATTGTATCATTTTCACCTGAGGAGTAAAATTCACCAGCTGTATGAGGATTGTGTGGTAATCAAGATCTTAAATATAATTTATACAATATAAAAAAACTCTTGTTTTCCCTAGACAGTAATGTTGGTTAAATGTATACATAGAATACTGCCTACATCGACTGCTCGACGATGAACCCATTACTTTCGTGGCGCAACACACGACTTCTGCTGGGTCGGAGAGCAATAGAATTGGTCGACCCGATTTAGACGAACTGCAACTGGTGAACCTTTAACTATAAAAGACAGTAACTGAAGTTTCAACCCTCCGAGAAAAAGGACATCTTATCTATCTAATATCTTATTATTGGGTTGGTGGTTTTCAAACTTTGGAACTGAAAATAGTTTAAAACAAAACTTACCTTAAAACTTTTTATATTGTCAAGTTGCTTCCGGGTTTAGTTCACACCCACTGACGCATTAATAAGTTGCCGGCGCCCAATTGGCTAACTTGTGGTCTAGAAACATTGTGATTGGTAAAAAATAAATATGCCACCTAGGGAAATGTCTTTACAGGAAGGAAATGGCTGATGGCGGTGATGGTGATGAAGTCACAAATAGCAAGAGCACAGTTTTGACTTATGATATAGTTAATTGTCAGCAGGTTACATTGATTTCATTATGTCTATCAAAAACAAAGCTACATTTAAAGTAGATCTAGTTATCTTGGATAGATGAATTTGGCATGTAGCCAATTCGTTAAAGAAAACTAAGTTTACGTCGGTAGTTAACCATGACAGTATAAGTCAGTGGTTAGCTCCACCAGGTGGAGACAGATAGTTGTCATGTCAAGTGCATTGAAACTTTATTCATCTAACAACTGTAATCTACGTCTATTATAGTAAAACAACCGATATAATTTTATTCACAAGGGATGGACATTTGACCAAGTCACTTCTGAATTTCTGTGATAAAAGGTACTGGAATGCCACCTAAACATGAAATACAATCTATGGACAGTTGGCAGACATCGACAGTGTTTGTAGGTGCATAGATGACATTAATGAATGTGAGTCTTCCATCCATGAATGAACTGATGATAACTGATAATGGCATGAGTAAAGGAAACATATGTTTCTAGTGATTTGTACCAAGACAAAAACTCGGGCTTCATCTCTCAAAAGTGGTAACTGATTTTCTGATTAAATCGCTGATTTGCGCTCTGTCTCTGTACAGGGTTACTTTGTTACGTAAAGTTAAAAATTGCAGTAAATAAAATATAGCCTAACCAAAATTGTTCATGTGTAATGTAACAAACGAACAGAAAATCCAAGTAAGGAATACACATTTATTCATAGTATACAAATGAGAAGTCGTAGAAGGCTCTACGGGAAGAACTGGCAGCAGATTGAGATAAGCTTCTGTGATTGATATGTTTGACAAATTTAAGGGTTTCCTTGTCTCTATAGACAAGGGCAAGGGAGTTGTCCTCTGGATATACTGTCAGGAGCTGTGAAGAGAAAAACTACAACTTGGCAACTACGACAACCAATGAATTAAGCTACAAGCTGTTAATTTTGTGTTAACACATTTTTACCTCCTCATCCTCTTCGTTAGCAACATAAGATGTGAAACCACCAAAGTCTGACTGCCAGTCTAAAAGATAGAAAGGGCAAAATAAGTAATGTAACACTAAGCATAATTCATTCTAATTTGTTCCAATGTGTGTAATTCTGTGTGTAATTGTGTGTCTGTGCAGACTTACCAGAACAGCCAAAGTGTAAAAGAAGGTCCAGGGCATATTCTGCCCTAGCTGCTTCTCCATCATGTAATAGAGTGTAATCCCCATGAGACCATCGGCGTAGCTCCCATGTACATACTGGTGTACTTGGCTCTGACAATAAAATGGTGAACACATACATAAACACATGCATAGCCACATACAGGCCTACTAAAAAGGCACCTTCTTTTGGCTTAACCACATACTTGCATGGAGACACACCTTTTTGTTTGCTTTCTTTAGGCACTAAGGGTGTCTCTACTAAAGACCCTGTGGCTTCTCCATCCCTTGGGTCTCTTTGACTTTCCTCCTCTTTTTCTCCCTTCTCTCCATCTTCATTGTCATCATCTTCATTGTTGGGACAAAGGTAGTGCAGTCTAAGTCCAGTGAAGTTGGAAAGGAGCAGGAAGAAAGCTTCTGAATGAAGTAACTCCCAACACTCATTTACACTTGAAGGCAAAGCCTCGAGTGAGGCCACTTCATAGCACCTAAGTGTACAAAAACAAAAAGTAAACATGTATTCAACACGTCAAAGTACTCAAAGTTGGTCTCTTGGTTAAACGTTCACGGTGAAAACACCTTAGTAGTTCTGCAAAGTACCTCTTATTCGGAGGGCCTCTCCGTTTCCACTGGTCTTCAGCAAGTCGTAGAGCCTCATTCACTTCTATGAACTTCTCCTCCTATTCACAAAAACACTAATCAACAAAACCGAATGGGGAGAGGGATGGTGAGAGAAAGACACAAACGAGGGATAAGAAAGAGAGAAAATAAAAAGAAATTAATCCAGCTTCTAATGTTACCTTGAGGAAGCTTTTGAGCTGTATTTCAGAGTTTTCCTCAAATTCCTCCTGAATCTGCTCCTGGTAGGAAATATCCAGGTACGTTGGGTTGACCCACTCCAACAGCAGGGTCTCCTGTACATTCACACAAACAAAACTGACAACTTTCAGCTAGACAGTTAAGACACAAATTTTTACCATAGGAAGTCTTGACTGATGAATATACACATTTGTGTTCTGACCAAACTCACGTCTCTTGGTAAGTGGAGGCTTCTTGGAATAGGCGTCTCTAAGTGACGAGGAGGACGCTCTAAGGGTGGCCCATGAAACCAGCCACTCAAAGACAGACGGCACTTATCCTCTGACAACACCTCCGACACCTGAAAAATACAACAGAACACCCTCTCCATCTGTTGTCACATCTGCCTTCTATCTTCTGCATAAGATAGGATAAATAGGGAGGTCAGGCTTATAGAAAAAGGGACCTTACCTGGTGGAAGGACACTGGAGAAACTTCAAAGAGAACCAGTGTGTTCCAAGAAGGTACAAGAGATTTCACTATATTCTGTGGTTGCATGTGACCTGTTGACAAGGTGCAAAATTAAAAAAAAATACTCCACATATGGTAGGGACATACACACGTTTTTTTTATATACAAAGTATATAGACACACACACACACACACACATATACACACATACATACATACATACATACATAGATCAGCCATAACATTTTGACCACCTGCCTGGTCATATTTCATTACTTTACGACTTAATTGTACAGTAGCTTGTCTGTTGGATCGGACCACACAGGCCAGCCTTCGCTCCCCACATGCATCAATGACTCTTGGCCGCCTATTTGGCTTTTGTCAAAGTACCTCAAATCCTTATGCTTGCCCATTTTTCCTGCTTCTAACATATCAACTTTGAGGACAAAATGTTCACTTTCTGCCTAATATATCCCACCCACTGACAGGTACCTTGATAACAAGAGTATCAGTGTTATTCACTTTACCTGCCGATCATAATGTTATGGTTGATTGGTGTATATGTATATATATTTAATGCTCACTGTCTGTGGTGAAAAGATCCAGACTTCCCCCATCGCCACGTTGCCATGGAGGGACAAGGTACAAAATAAAGGCTACACGTCTCCCCTCCAATTCATCATCGTGACATAAAAGAATATCTAGAGAGGGGAAAAGGATAACAAGGTTGGAATTAATACAGCTTTGAATCACAGGTTTTCTAATACAGAACCTCATGATATAACTCACCAGTATATTGGTATTTGGCACAGGAGATGTCCACAGTGGGCTGCAGGTCGACACCAAAGACTTCTCCCAGCCAAGAACGGAAGCGCCCAAATATTGCTGCTCTGGTATCGATGATATAACATAAATGTCATTGGTTGCAGAAACTACAAATTACTGCTACATAAAAGTTTAAAAATATATACACACACAGACACACACACACACACACACACAAGTAAATCCCCCACCAGAACAGCATGCACATTTGAACTAAATCACACAAGCATACACAGTAATCAATACCTCAAGCCGGAGATGTGTGGCTCTGTTCTTTTCCTCAAGTCATCTGACTGAAAGGGAAATAACCAAATAAATATGGTATGAGACATTCTGTCCCTACTAATGTAAAGTACACATAATCGTGTTACTACTGTAGCTATACCTGTTTGAATTTATACAGGTCGTTTGATTTCTCATGGAAGTTCAGGTTTAGGAGTTCACTTTGCAGGTTCTCCAGGAAAGCCTCGCTGCTGATGAAGTTCTGGATGATGCAATGAGGAAAAGGATGACAGTCCAACTCTAAATTCCCTGCAGAAGAACAAGCCAATATGTTGAACAACGGAATATGCTGAGATGCTCACGTCTGGGTTTGTATGTTGAGGTCAGTCAGGGGCTGATATATGAAAACAAAAAATACACAATTATTAATCTGCATAGCAAACACATTTTATACACTATACTCTAATTTAAAAAAAAAATGCAATACATGGCCAATTTCTTGGGCAGTTAAATGCACATTATTCAGCGATATTATATCTTTCTTATTTTGAGTTATGTATAGCAGGTAAAATATAACTTTAGAATGGGGGAGGGAAAGATTTTACATAAATATCCTTATCTATATTTAAAACATAACAGAATCATGTACTGCTTTTGTTTTATGCATTTACATCTGAAACTGGTGACCGGCGTCTACGTTGGACTCCGGGCTTCTTACCATGAGAGTACTGAGCTCGCCCAGACCATGCTTCCTTTACTCTGCTCTTCACCTCTTCGTCATCTATAATAGAAGTAATCTCCGCTATTTCTTCTCGTTTCTTTCTCCTTTTTCTTTTCTCTGTGTGGTCACCGTCATCTTGATGTCGTTTGGAACACATTACAAAGTGTCCTGCTAAAATAGGCTGGATATTTAAATTAGCCCACTTGGATTTCAACACCGCGTCGCAGAAAAACGACGTCAACATTTCCCCAGAGTAAAAAAAAAAATTTCAATTCACTCGCATACCGAAAGGCGATCTCTTTTAGCAATGTATGCAATTCTCTATACTAAGTATTTTACATCACTTTATTTTTATGTACTCAATGTACTGCAATTAAGAAAAATAAAAAACTTAGCCTAATGTCGTAATATGTAACCTTCATTGTGACTAGAACGACAATGCACCTTTGGAAGACGAAAACTGATTTGGATTTTTAGTAAACGTCATCTCTCCACTGGTATAATTATATAATTACATAAATAACTAAATCCTTTATTCCATGTTCCAATTTTGGACATAGGGAAAAAAAAGCTTGGATCTATATAGAATTGAAATATTGGTAGCATAATGTTTTGTTCTGTTCAGATTGATGATGATGATGATGATGAGACAGACAGATGATGTTTTCACGTGTGAATGTGAGTATTAAAAGCATTGCAGATATGGGTACTAAAACATTCTGTTAACTAAATGTGTAGCATATTCCCAGAAAGACTAATAACTGCAAATATTAAAATATCACATTCATCATCATCATAATACTCACATATGCCTAAAAAGACAGTGTTTAACTAAAAGGACTGCTTTATTTAAAAAAAAGCACACAAATACAATCGCAGGTTAAAACAGAAAAGTGTTTTTTTTTGTTTTGTTTTTTAATCAAACATTCCCCTCTTCTAAGGGAGCATAAAATCAATTTTAAACACAGAAGGATAAAGAAACATGCCAGAAAACGTTTGTTTATCAGACTTTTAAAAAAAATCATTACAAGTTTTTTTTTTTTCTTCCTACAATAGTAAACTACACAGTACTGTCCATACTCCTGACGTGGTGAGATCTTTTGTGTAAGTTGAACAAGGAATGGGTAGGGTTGTTCACGTCATTCTGTCTCTCAGCTCTTAAAACGCCAGAAATGGCTGTACTCACAGAGACAGCCAAACGTGCACTCCAACACAATTTAATTGTAAATGAAGTTGAACCTAAGGGAACAAATAACAAAAGGTTATTATTAGGCCAAAAACTATTTCAAACCTAACTTTAATGTTCCTATCTATACTTTTGTGTGTTAATGTATCATGGCAACAGCTATAACTGTAGAATATTTTAAATAAGCAGATTAAATCAGTACCCCAATCATTTTAAGGCCCTACTGACAAGACTGTTGCATTAAATGATCATTGTGAGCCTGAGTTTGGATCTTACAGTGTCATCGTTGTTTAGACTGGATACCTAGAAGCCTTGCTGTTTACCCATGCAATTTTCTGTACATCTGGGCCATAGCACCCATGAAAACTGCTAATATGCATGCATATAGCACTTTTCTGCACAAAACAAGTGCTTATATTTGGTTCTTTAATAAATGTAACAACTACTATTGTTTTTATTTGTTGTAGCCAAATTGATTTAGATTGAACAAAAAGGTTTCCATACAGTACATTGCAAAAAAGTCAAAAGTTGTCCGTAGGCCCTTTTTGTGACTATATGTCTAAAAATATTTTTTTTGCCATCCAAACCAAAAATAAAATGCGAACAAACCTGCTCAGTAGTTGTGGGAGACTTGAAATGATCGGTCCATATCCCGGGGCATTGTCATACAGTTCAAAAAGTGGTGCTGCTACCAGTTTATAGTTCTTGGGGACTGCAAACAGGGCTGGGGGTGGGAGTATTTATTGTTAAAATACTATTATAATATACAGGAATATATCCATCGGTCCTTTCTACTATTCATTTAATCAACAAAACCTACCATTAAAATACAACTGACCTTTTTCCTGCAACTGGACCAAAAAGAGTTTCTTGTGCTCCTTCGGTTTGGTGGTGTGTGCTGGAATGTAAGGGTACTGAAATACAACATTTCTAATTATACTATGTTTTAATTTTAGCATATATACATTTCCTGTGTCTATTTGAGACCTGAATCAACCAATCATGTGTATCATGTAACATGTGGCCAAGCTATTGTACTTACCTGTGGAGGCTCAAAGTTTGGTCGCCACCAGTTACCAATACAATCATCAATCACCCAGTCTTGCTTTACACCATCCTGTCGTCCAAGAATCTGAAACCAAACAGAGAAATATAAACTCCTGCTGAGCAACAAGAACGTTAATGTGTGCACGATGTAGCTACCTCAGTCATCAGGCGCTTAAGTCCCTCCACCTCATCCTCTCCTGGACTCAGCTCTCCACCGGGTCTACAGGACAGAAGTGAACATCATGAGTCATGCAAAAAGGCAACGAACAATTTATTGATTATCGAATGTTACTCACAGTTTAAAGAATGTGGTCCCCAACTGCAGAAGTAAGACGTGAGGAAGTCTGTGTTCATGAACAATGAGCACACCCTCAACTGTCCTCCGCATGCCCATCTTGTCAAACTCCTCCCGCATCCTTTGAAACCTGGCCGCCACCGAGCTATCTTTCTCATACAATGGCTCCTTAGTGCCAAATGTGTAGTTGGTGAGGGGGTATCTAAAAAGCATACACGCTTTTTCTTGAACCAATCCATACGTTTATAAACAGGGAAATATTTAACGGTGCATATTCAACAACACAGCCTGCAATACTAAAGGGTAAACGTGCAGGGGAAAAAACTAGAATTAATTTTAAGTCTTTAAAGTTTATTTTACCTTTAATACAGAGTATGAGCAGCTGAGATATTGTCGTCGAATTTTGATGCAATTATACCTTAATAATAGCTCTGATTCATTTTGAAAGCAATACTCACAAGTTGATGGTTCTCTCCAGGGTGAGGGGTTTTGCAGAGCCACTAGTACCGGTAATGTATTTGTTCGTAAACTGAACAGAACCGCCGCGCGGCCAGCCGGTGGAGGAGCGACTGGGAGGCCCGACCGACATAGCTAGTGTATGCACAAAATAAGATCTCCAGGCAAAAACCCGTCACTGGGAAAATACGTTTTCCAAAAACCTAAATTATTGTAAAATTAAGCAAATAACAGAAAACGCGGTACGGCTACCATACACAATATTATCTATTCTGTTTCCTTTTCTCCCAGGTCGCCCGTTTCCGCTTGACGTGTTTTGTAACTCAAGCGTTATAGCACTAGCGACATCTATTGTTCTGGAGTTGGTACATCAAGCAGTGACCAAGGCAGTTTTGTAGAAAAAAATCAGCTCAGATGTAATGCAGGAGGTTATACGGATATTATAGAAAACACATTCGAAATAACTCAAAGCTCAAACCATGGGATCTAAATGTAAATGTTTCTAAAAAGATTTGATAAATAGAATAAATAAATAAATATAACAGCTTGTGGTTAAACATATTAAAGGATATTCGGAATATGTAGAATTGCTATCTTCTTTTAGCATTTAAAATGATAATTTAGACCATTTTCAGTAAAAGATTGCTAATGTAAGGTTTAATTTTGTTCTATCCAACAAAATCACATTCTTTTGACCTTCAGTTGACTTTTAAATTGTTTTCCCCACTAGTTTTCCCCCCACTTTCCCCATAGTTGCAGAAATAATTTGAGGCATGGCTTTGTCAGTAGCAGAGAGGCAGAAAGCAGAACTTCCTGTTATTTCCTGTCTGTGTATGGGTCGTACATTTGCAGGAAATAATAGTTATATCAGTAAATTCAAGGTGTCAGATGTTATGCTGTTGGTTTCATTGCGGCATGTGCGGCAAAAATCTACAAACATTAGTAAGTTTATAATGCTGAATAAAGTAATCAGAAAGAATGATTCAATCAATTTAATATTATTTTATCCATCTATTGTAAACAGATTTACCACAGTAGTTGTCTTACAGTACATCATACGTGCAATTCAAAATTCAGACTTATCAAAAAATAAACAAAGAAAATAAAGACAAAGACACTCCAGGATTTGTCTATAATGTCACACAATGGGGATCACAGCTCTTTGGTCCATTGGCCCACCGTTTGTGGTGTGCTGCTTGGATGTGGTGGTCCCTGTAGTTAGTCCCACGGATCTCCCCTATTACTCTTTACTGTGTCATCTGCTGTCCCCTGTCACAGTAGTTGGTCCCACGTCTACATAATCATATAATTCTTTGTTTAAGTTTGACTTATTCTTCATCAACAAAATGGGTCCCTACTTGTTTTTCAACCTCAGCCCTGCACTCTTCTCCACATAGTTCATCATCTTTGTTTGACAGAGCGTTTTCCAAACTGCTTTCTTTTGCCACAGCCTTGTCATCAGCTCCAGCCTTTTCCTTCGCTTCCTTCTCCGGCGCTACAGTGTCTGCGTCCTTTCTGTTGCCGTCGTCTTTGCAGCTTTCATCCATCTCATTTTGCTGGTTATTTTGAGCAATCTCATCCTCTCCATCTTCTGTTGTAGAGGAATAGACTGTAAGAAAAACATTCCATTCCAAGATAAATGCAGAGAATGCATACTAGCACATAATATGTGCGGAATGTAAATCTTACCTGCTCCCTTAGGTTCAACAGTAGGTTCAAGGTTGGAGTACCCCTCTGAAGGTGTTGGCAAAGCTTGTTCTGAACTACTGTAGCTAGAGGGCATTGGACTGGTAGAATCAGGAAGAGTGGCAGTGCTTGAGTCAATGGGGATGGCTGATGTAGAGGACAGCAGTACAGTGTAGCGACTGTCAGAGCGAGCGGGGGCTGAGTTGCTAGGGAGAGGGAAATGTATCGAGGCTGGTCTGGTTGAATTAGATGTAGAGCAAGTGGAGGTTTTATGGTTTGATGTGTTTGTTGAAATTGGCAGGGGTTTGGAAGTGGAAGTGGCTGTAACTGAGATGTCAGTAGGGGCAGTGCTGGTCGGAGCAGTCGGGCTGGAGATACAGACAGCATTCTTGTATTCAGTCAGTGTTGGGCTGGTACTGTCACCAGTGGTGGGAGAGGTGGAGAAAGGTGCGAATGCAGCAGAGATTGGGAAGATCTCACTGATGTCAAATCTAGCAGTGGTGGTGTCAGCTGAGACTGGATTTGTAGTGGGAGGAGTACTATCAATTTGGCTAGGGGGGAAGGTTCCTATTTTAGTGTCTGAGGGAGCCGGGACTGTTTTAGTGGATGAAGTAGAATCAAGGCTAGCAGTGATGACAGCAGGAGAGCAATCTGATATGGTATTCAATGTGCCTGCTGGGAATGAAGACATTGTGTCTGAGGTGATGGCGACTGAAAAAACTGCCTCGGTAATGGCAGTGGGGGTAGTATCACTTGGATTGGCACCATTTAGCATGGGTAAAGATGGAGTAGTCAGTGGCTCTGACAACGTGAGACAAACTGAGGTTTCATTGCTTGGTAGTGAGACAGCTGTGGTAATGGAAGCAGTACTCATTGCTGTCGAGCTGGAAGTCATAGAAGCATTAGAAGCAATGGAATCAGAAGACATAATGGTAATGGGACCAGGGCTAGTGGTTGTTGTGGGTGTGGTGGTAATTACGGTTGTTGTTGGGGAAGTTGGGGAGGTGCAGGTAGGTGGGCCAGGGGTAATAGTCCTGGTGATAGGGGCAGATGCCTCGCTGTCAGTTGAGACAGTAATGTATGGAGTAGCGCTTGCAGTGCATATATCTGTGTCAGAAAGAGTCCCGGTACTTGTAGGGGGGGTTGTGTCATTAGTCAAATCAGGAATTGCTGTTGAGACTGTTGCTTCAGTATTGGTCAGGGGTTCACCGAGTTTGGAAGATGTAGGAGAAGATGCATACTTTGTAGGGCTCTGTGTACTAAGTATTGCTGTATCTCCCTCCTGTATCTCATCTAACTCGCTCTCAGGTGTACTATGCCCTGCTGTTGTGGGGAGCGGAGCAGGCTTAATAACTGGCTTAGGAAGCAAAGCAGGTTTCCCAGCTGACTCGTGTGCTGATGCACTTGGACGAATTTGATGCCTTGTATCTAAAGAGTAAATGTACAAGTTACTCAGATAACCTGGTGCGTGCATGTGACAGTATTACCACAACATACAGTATCTGTTAGGTGGACACTGGAATAGTTTGGACAGCCTAGATAGAGTTTGATAGGGTGTGATATTTTTAGATTTATTTGGTTGTTAGAGTGAAACCTCACTATGTTACCTGATGAGGTGGACATTGTTCGAGGCTTCGTGAGGGAAGGCGCTGGCTCAGGTTTGCTGTCAATTATTGTACCTGAGGCAACAACATTCAAATAATATTCAAATAAGCAGATAGCATACATAATAGTATACAGTAGTTTATATAATCTAGTTTTGAAGATCTGAAACCTTTTTGGATTTATTTCCATCTCTCGTTTGTATTTGTCAATATACAAAAGTCTTTATTTTCCAGAATTAATTGATTGATTTGCTCATTAAAACTAACCCTCAGTGGACTTATGCTGGGTGGAAACTACAGATGTAATCATTGTTAAAAAAAGACAAGTGTCTTTGACTTAGATTTACAGAACACAGAAATTGTTAGTTAATATTTATGCGCACACTATTTTCTGACACACAAAGTCTATTAAATAATGGGAGTTACCCTCAGATTCTGCCTTTTTCATCTCTCCTCCCTGATTCTGCAAGAAATTATTGAAGTGAAAATATTTAGATGAAATCTATTTGACAACTATATGCTCATTAAATACAGTGCACTTTAAAGTTTAGACAGAGACCACATGCACCCACCTGTGCCTCGCCTGGCTGTGCTTTGGATACACCTATACGCTGAAGCATGAGATGGAGCTTCTGTTCAAAACTATGTTGGCCTTCATATTGTTTCTGAAAATATAACAACAGTCATCAGGGCTTATACAGCAGAGGTGAAAATTTCAGGAAATGAAAAATAGAAGAATATAATTCTGGTAACCCATTTATACTAACCAAAATAACCGTTCAGCAGGATAAGGGAAACTAGATATCAGATAGTTTAGTGGATGGCGTGCTACTTTATGAACGTGTTTTTTTCACCTTTGGCATTAGCTGCCACTTTGATTTACCTTGGTGGACTGTCTGGTGCTGGCAGTCCCAGATCCTGCTGACCCAGATAGTAGAATGAGGGACTGAGACTTCCCTTCTCTGAGGGCCCGCTTGGGGGGCGCCATATCGCCCCTCAGTGGTGGACCAGAACTAGGTGTCTGACGCACAATAACGGAACTGTGGTCCTCTTTCTCCTTTTCATTTTCTTTATCGCTTTCCTTCACTTTCTCCTTGTCCTTTTCTTTCTCGGCTCTTGCCACCTCCCTGAGAGGTCTGATGAGATCAGCGATAGATGTTTTTTTGGGCCGCCCCTCCTGGCTTGTCTCTGACTTCAAGCCACGTCTCTTTTTAAGTGTGAAGAAATCCCCAAGCTTTCTCCTGAGTGTTTTGGCCGGGGGTGGACAAGGTGTAGCGCTGGCAGGTGCCACTTCCTGTACTGTAATGGATAAATCTTCATCGTGCTTTTTCCTGTAGAAAGGACCGGTTTATTTCAGGGCCAGCACGTCTGCATTACACATTATACATATTTTCGAGTAAGAACAGTAAAGGCTTTTTCAGTTGCCCCTTCGCTGCTAGTATTCTAGATTCTTGTACTAATACAAATATTTTTGCAACTGTAGATACTCACAGAGTATCAGCAGGAAGCACTCTCTTGGTAAAGAACTCTTCAACTCCTTCATCCACTCTCCCAATGAGCTCAAGGACCTCATTTTCACTCTCAATTATTGGTTCCTGTTAACCACATATGCATACAGACACAAATACAGGTATATTTACACCAAGGAATAAGCAAGGATCATGCCCTTATAGAAAAACCACATGTGGTTCTAATATGATCACGTGAAATGTATATGTTCATGTGTACCAACTTAATGCACTTATACGCTTTATACGCCTAATACACCGAAAACAGTATGCCCAGACATCCTCAAGGTTACTATATATGTTTCTACTTAATTATACATTAAATCATAAAACATTATGCTTACTGTATGTATATACACAGGATTTATCATGTGGAATATACAGTATAATGCAATATTGGCCACATTAATTAGAGAAAATGTTTGTTATGCTGGGATTTGCCAGCCCAGTCATGTAACAGCTGTGCTTACAAGTACCTTAATTATCCAGGGGATTTACTGCAACACACACACACACACATTTAGACGTGACTGTTACTGTAGATGATACACTGTCAAGGGAATTGATCCCTTGGACATAGTCGGTGACTATGTCTGCTGCCTAATAATCTTAGTAGCTAAAGCGACAAAATGTTCAGCTCAGTAAATGATGAGGGCGATCAGATCCACACACACACACACACACACACACACACACACACACACACACACATTTCCTACATCCTGCTTACAAATGACAATGGCATGGTAGTCCTTCTTCAGAGATAGCAAGCACTGAGACAGCCATGACACACACACACGTACCCATTAACTGAAAGTCTGGGTGCTTCCAACAGCTGCTGGTGGGTACAATGGGACTGCCTTATTCATAACAGCCCTTTATACTTCCCTTCCCCCTACTCCGTCTGCATCTCCACCGGTACCCAATTACATTTTTATCCTTCCAACCTTCCATTTTGTCTTCACACAGATACATGCAGACACACATCTCTCTCTCTCTCTCTCTCTCTCTCTCTCTCTCTCACACACACACACACACACACACACACACACACACACACACACACACACATCATTTTATCCTATAGTGCCCCACCTTTGTTTCTCTATCCCTTTCACAGTACCTGTGGTCTGCTGGGACGGTAGTTCAGTTTTTGCCGGTGAGGTCTGGGTCTGCTCTGGGTATAGTGCCTAAGCGCTGGCCCGCCCAATGGCAGCTCCATTGGGGAGACACGGCACTCTGTTGCCGTGGAGCTCTGTTGCCTTGACTCTGTTGCTGAGGCACGGTTGCTAAGAGCACGAGCACCAGCAGTATGTAATGCCTCCACTGAAGTGGGAGGGGCCAGGCTAGCTAGACTGACAGATTTGACAACAGGACCTCGCCTTTTTTCCACCCCCTCCCCTCAGAGAGAAAAATGCATGAGAAAAGATGGTGATAAAAGAAGAATGATGTGGAACAGATGGATAAATGATGACATTGATTTAATACAAACTCAGCACTGTAGCCAATAGGTAGCCTACATTGAGATAATATTGGAGTTGTAATTGTAATAGAAACACTTAAAATGAACAAAATGTTCTGATGATTATGTAAGAAATTAATAATTAATTGACCACGTAAAATGAATGCTCTGGAGTGCTTTAAGTGAGAGGTTCCCAAACTTTCCTGTCCCCGACCCCCAAAATCACAGTGCCAGAGACTCGTGACCACCAATATCCCCGGAGGTGGTTGAAGCATACAAACGTTGCTGCGCACACGCACTAATAGGCCTAACACGAGCATAACGACAACACAAAAGAACACAGCCTAACAGCCTAACAACCATATATATATATATATATATATATATATATATATATATATTATTTTAT
>JAOEHI010000018.1:4882297-4946600 GCA_025447815.1 Percopsis transmontana | reverse complement strand
ACACACACACACACACACACACACACACACACACACACACACACACACACACACACACACACACACACACACATATTTATACAAATCATAAAGATGTTGTCACTTGTACACCAGGTGTGAGATGTTAGATATTGGTTGTGACTACACCAAATAGAGAATACGCCCAGCCAGTGGAAGATAATAAACTAAACGTATTTCAAAAACCTTCATGTCTTTGCAGTCTCTTTAAGGACAATTTTTAATGATATGCCAGGGGCTTATTATAGGCTGTGTCATTGGCGTGCACGTCTTGTGTAAGAAGGTTTAGGTCTTATTAGTGCTAGGTGCACGTAAAGTGGCCAGTATTTACTTTTATTTTCCTGTCTGAAAAGAAATATTTTGGACTTGCTGGATTTGGATTTGCTGACTCCGAAGCCTGACGATAGCTTAAACATTTCATGTGAATGCGCTCTTTTATTTTAATATCAAGATAAGGAGTTATATCTGCTATCTATCATGTGGCATATTAGTCCAAGGCAAATTAAATTACATTGGATTTTGTGTAATTGCAAATTTCCTATAAATTTGAACCTATTGAGTTCCTGTAATAAATTGTATCAATGAAATATTTTCTGTCTTGAACCCGCTCCAGATGGCTCAAGATCCCTTCAGTTATCTCATGGCTTATCTCAAGGCAGCAAGGAGTTCATCTAAACGAGGTTAAAGAAATCATCATCTACAGTAGGTTGACTAGAGGCTGAAGGAAATTTAACTTTGTTTTCCTGCAAAACTGATAAAGTAAAAAATAAAAAAAATTTCTAACTTCTAAATCATTGTGAGGAAGCTCAAATTGATCATTCTGTAGATGTATTTACAATCACAGCTAAATCTGACATTATAGCTGATGATACTTTAACCCCCATCATACCAAGTGGGCTCATTGTGGACCCCAGAGGCATACTTACACTTATATCTCACAGGTACTTCATGTAGTCATTCCAATTTTTCATGACTTTGTCAATAATTTTGTTCCTAATGACCTAATGACCTGTTTTATGACCTGTATTTTTGCTTTTTTTTTAAATACAAATGTGTGTGTGTGCTCTGACGTGCGCCTAACCGTAGGGAGGGAGGGAGTGGACACAACCCCAAAAAAATTAACGGACCAGGCGAAAAGACTAATTTCACCGTGTTGTGCATGTATGTAAAGTCCTTCTTAACCATGGTGATTATTTGAATATTAAAATTAGTGTGAATGCACATCCCTAGCAAAGACATTTATAGAGGAATCCTGCTATATTGCCTAATGTGTGTAATTGTGTGCACATGCATCGTGGTGAAAGCAGTTCTAGATTATTTCAGGTCAGCTACTATGTTTGGTTGTCTCTGAGCTTGATTGAATAACAGGAGTTCCAATTGGTAGTGTAATGTATCAAAATCAAAACTCGTAAATAGTGAGCTTTTTTTACAGTGCACTTTATCATATCCTTTGTGGCTGTGACTTCAGCGCTGCCTCCTTTTGTGATGTGAAACGGTGGAATAAAGTAGAACGTCGCTTTGTCCCTTGTGATTTCGTCTTATTCAAGTCCCACGAGTAAAGTATGTGTGCATTGTGAGCTGAAAACGGATAGTTGAGTGGATGCCGGGCAGCCCCCGACCGCTTAAGGATGACACCGTTCTCTCCAGAGACCCGCGCTCGTGTCAGAGTAGACTGTGGATCATCTGCTCTGTTCCTCCTCGTGTGTGTCGAAGCTCCGCCCCCTCCCCCCGTTCCAATCCTCCTACTGAAACGCACATCATCCACAGCGTGCTGTGAGGGCCGACAGGTGGCTGCCACATTGTTTTAATGGACGACTAACTTTCTCCCTCTCAACCATGTGCATCCTTCTGAGTGAACCGCTTGCATGCACTCTGACAGTCTATTGGCAAACAACCTGAAGGAATTTCCAATGGAAATAAATACGTTTGTTTTCCTATGTCACACTGAAGCACAGAATAGCAAATCAGAGAAAGATGATACAGGATTAGATGTGAAAATGTGCGACAGCGTCCAATGTGTTCTTTCTTGGCAGTGGGCACGACAACCCGCTTTGGTTTACTAAACTTACTTATTTGGTTTACTTATTAAAAGCTTTCCCTTTGTATCAACCTGTCAATTATGGTTGATGGCAACAGTGGCAGGAAGAGTGTGATATCGTAATACATAGTTGTCTATTCTCTAATAGTAGTCTATTCTTTTTGGGCAGTACCCAAGTTGTGAAAAAGATCGTTCACTACATAGGCTAGAGGGTTTTGGCTTGGTGTCCACTTATTCCCATGGCTTGAAATTGTGTGTAATTCACTGAACGAATGCAAACATGTACTGTCATATTTGTGCCTTACAACAAGACTGACCAATGTTATTTATTGCTAATTGTGGTGTAGTCCTATTAATTAGATTGTAGTTTTCACGGACAAGGTTCTAGAAGACTTTTTTATTTTTAGATCTGCCAGACTTGGTAACAAACATATGAAGTGCCTTTCAGTCACATTAGACACTCATCCCGACTCACAGAGATCATAAGGAATGGTTGGATGTAATTAGCTGCTTCCTTAAGTGAAGCTGAGATGAGGGACTGGGCAGAATGATTTCAAGCGCACTGAGCAATTAGCACAGGAGGATGAGCAATAAAAGGGAGAGCTGCTATTTTGCCCTTTCATTACGCACTGTGATCTTGTGTGTGTGCATGTGTACCATTGGCACAATTGACATATCATCTTTGTGTGTACCATCAATTTACTTACCTGTTTAGATTTTTTTAAATAATTCAATAGCAAATGGGATGAGGAAATATTTTGACTTTGAACACCTAGTTTTGTTTGCAAGGCAGTGTGTTCCTCTTCAAAGCTGTAAAGAATGGGCGATTACATCCCGGTCTTCCATTGTCCCTCTCATAACACATGCACCGTACGTGTGGCTAGGATTGTATTATCAAACGGCTTTGCTGAGTTGTAATTTCATACTCCCATTACTCTGGTGTGCCTCACACACTGCAAGCCCAAGTACAGCTAAGGATACTCATGCAAACTAATCAGCTTATTGCTTCCCTTGGCACAAATAAGACAGATTCATCCTGTGTACATGTGCATTTCATGTGTACATGACCCTTTAGTAACCTCCAGAATAGGGCTGAACAATTGTCCTTATGATGCGTCCCTCACCGTTACAAATACCAGTGCGGATCCTTCAATTGCAGGCATGTCTAACCATATTAGAGGGGTCCGCACTAAAAATTGTAAACACATTCAATTTCCAGACGTTTATTTATATATGACAGCATGGTTGGGAATCATACAACAGCTTATTAAGGCAAAGGATTTTGTTACCACGTCGGAATGGATAGAAATTGTTTAAGTCATATACTATCTATGGGTGGTTTGTTGTGTTCCCTCATGAAGATCACTTTGGGTAAAGGTGCTTCGAAGCATGCTCAGCACCAATCTTCTTTTTTTTTTTTATCTACTCTACTCATTTTCTATATTAGAATAATATCTATATTGTTCCTACTCTGACAGGCACACCATTAATCACAAAGAAAGTTACTAATTATAGAAATAGCCTGATTTTGTTAGATTGATTATCACGTCGGTCGCTGGCACTTGATTGCGGATCCCTGCTGATCATGTGATTCAGCGTGAATAAGAATTATTCACTCCACAAGTTCAAGTGAATGACAAACATAGCTAATTAGTTGTCACTATGGCAATGCATCTGGCTGGTTGGAATTCCATGCGAAGCTGTGGGGATGTAATAAATGATATTCCAAGGGGAACAATATCTCAAGACAGATGAACTACTAGCTGGTCGTCAAGAGAGCCGGTAGAGCAAGCCCACCTTGCCTAACGCCTAGAAGCTGGTGGCCATAAAAAGCAGATGTTTTCTCAGTGCGTTGAGGTCTCAGTGTGGCGGGGCACAGATCCTCTCACCCTCAAAGGACTTGTGCTTGTTAATTAACTTCTGTCAAATATACCAAGAGCCAACCAACCGGATGGCGGGAGAGATCTGATGACTGATCATTTGACACGTGTAGGGACGGTTCTGAGGAGTAAGGTAGTACTCCTCTCTGAGATGATCTGCAGCCATGTTCATTTAAATGTTTGAGCTTGCTCTTTATACTTGCACCATCCTGCACTTGGTTGCTCATGTGCTGTTAACCTTTGTTGATCACTTTAAACAGACACATTCAGCTGATTAACCGCTAACTGTGATAAGTGCATTATCGAGGTAGCAAATGCCAGCAAGAGGAAAATATGAATGATCAGTGTAGCTCAGCGTCTTCATTTTACCCTGAAGCAGCCTTTTCTCCTCATCTCCTTCTTATGATGCTTCAAATGTTTTTCAGGATCTGAAATTGTGCATTTGTTTAACTGACAGTTGGACTAATGTCCAGTGTGTAATTATATGTAGTGTCAGCTTTCGAGATACTGATGGGTCCACAGTAGCAGCGAGATGTATTATCCAGTCCTTGGCACTGCTGAAGAGTCAAACTTCTGTAGCATCTTTTCTCCTTTTTCATTTCTAATTGTTCCTCAAGGCTTATCACGGAGTGCCAAAGCCCACATCACAGTGGCGTCCCCAGCGTGTTTTTACTAGTGCAGGTGTCATGTGCTAATACGCTGTCCCGCGAGAGACCCTCCCCAGACCCAAGCTGTGATTGTGGCCAGGTGCTGCTCAGGTGTGCACTCAGTTTCCACCGCAGTGTGGGTCACAGGTGCTGCCAAAGCTGCTCCCGCGGCCCTCTCCGTCATTCACACCCACCACACACGCACACGGCACACACACACGCACGCACACACACCGCACGCACGCACGCACACACACACACCGCATGCAGTTAGAACACGATATAACATTAAATTATGTTAATGAATTGTTTAGCCGACGTCTCTTGATCAGAATTGGTGAGGCGCGTATCTGTCTGTGAAGAGAGGGAGGGAGGGCGAGAGGAGGAGTAGACGCTGGCGCAGTAGTCATGTGGATGTAGCCGGTCATTATGCAGAGCTGCAGGGTGCTTATCTGTTACTGTGCTCAGCGGAGCGCAAGGAGCTAAAGACGAGCCCACTGGGCACAAATCCCTTCTTTTTCCACCCCCCCGCCACCGCCTACCGCCTTCCACCTCCACCACAGCAACCCCCCCCCAACACCCTACCCCTCTACCCCCTACCCGTACGCCCTTCCTAACCCATCTTGGCCTTCCGACCCTTGCCCTGCCTTCCTCGGGCGCCGGTCCCCAGGATGCCACTGGCGAGGCAGCCCAGCTGCAGAGGATCAGCTGTGAGCTCTCTAGGCCTGGGGGCTGGGCGGCGGGGGGGGGGTATGGCCGAGGAATGGTGACGTCGTCACCTGGCTTCCAACCATGGCTACGTCAGAACACGGCTTGATTCCTGGTCGGGCTCTCTTCTTCCTCCCTCACCCTCCCTCACCTGTTCGTATTAATCCCCAGGGGGAGTTTCATAGCATTCTTAGGATTTATTGGTGTAGTGTAGGGTATATTTGACAGAGCAGCCAGTCCCAGTCTTTTTCTATTTCCATTTTTAAGGAAAAAGAATACCTTCTATGTTTATTTGTTATGGCCACATCCATTAGTTTGTCCCGTGTGTACCACTTCTTGTTCCTCCCTGCTTGAAATCTGAATGCTAAACACAGTTTTCACTGTGATTTACACACACTCACACAGCAGGGCCAGCCTCGCCATTGGCACATTTCCTTTGCAGTTGTTGTCTTGACAGCGTTCAGGCTGAGCTGAGCGGCTGGTGGCTGTCCAAGGACGCCTGCATGAATAATTACCTCTGTCTCCATAATCTTGAATGACAGTAAGATTACACACTGATTACACACATTTGTATCTTATTGTGCGCTTGTGTTGCGAATGAGTCTTTTTGATCAGTGAAAGCCTAATTCTAGTGGCGGATGTTGTGTGCATACGTACGTGCTTGTGTGTGTGTGTGTTGTGTGTGTTTTAGGGTTTGCGGGGGGTTCTGTGTGTGCTTGGAGCAGGATCAACATTCCAGACCCATGTGTTTATCCTTCCATGTCCTTCATCCCAGCCCTCTGATGTTTCATTGTTTAACAGTTGCTTGGCATCTAATAACAGACATCCCCACATACTTTGATGCGTCGCACTGGCTGTATTCTAATATCCTGCCAGGGGCACACAGGGATTTTACCCTCGCATTGCTTTTGCTTGTTAAATGTATTTTTGTCTCTCCCTAGATGGTTTCTCTCTCTGTCCGACAGCCAGGTCACACATGAGCGGGAGATGTCGGTGCCAAGGCATCCTCCATTGCTGTGTTGGTGTTCACATGGTGCGAGGGGTTATTAGAAAGCTCATTGCCTCTCTCCACTGAGAGAATGGATGCGTGATTATGAAGTCATCAGCAACGAACCAGTGAGGCTCTAGAGAAGATCCCCTTCTCATGGGTCCTCAGGGTGCCATTGATTGGTGACCATGTGTTTGTGCCTGATAGACTGTGAAATGGTGTGTTGCTGCACGGCTGTGTCACACCTGCGTCCCACCAAGGTGATTGATTGGTTTGGTCATGTGGAATGTTCCCATCTGGTCTGCAGTAATGCATTTTTTCCCTCATTTGTGGATAGCAAGCACTGGCAGGAGAATAGTTGGGCACGGAAAAAGGCAAAGGCCAAATGAAAACATTTTCCCCCTTCCTCCTTTTTTTTTCTTCCTTCAGTAGAAAAATTCAAATAGACCATGTCATGGCAGCTGATTATCCTGGGAGGACATTTGTGATAAATGCCCTCAGGAAATCCACACCTCTCCTCTCAGACTGATCTTAGAAGAAAGGTAACTTTTATGCTATGATAGAGGCTAGAGTTAAAAGACACATTTCAGGAATGGAGAATGCGTGGTTAAATAAACGTTATCTTTCACAGAATATTTGCAGTGCTTTTCTTGATTGGAAACAATTTCAGGCTACTTAACATAAACTTGAGAGCGGTTGGGGTAAACCTTTTTTTTTGCTTATAGTGTTTTTTTTTATCCTCCCTTTAGTTTAATTTTCATAGATTTCTTAAAAATGTGTTCCTCTTAATCCTAGTTCCTCTACTATAATTGATCTATTCATCCCACCTAATGACTAATTACATATCAGTGCTTCATTGGAGCCATTCATCATCGAAGAATATAATAATCAGTGACATTTCAACAAAGAAAAAAAAATAATATGCAAATTAGAGCTCATTAACATTTGTGCTTTGCAGTTTGAATAATGCCACTGCTGACAAGGCTGTAAACACGGACTGGGACTAAGCTCAGTGGAAGAAAGAAAGACATGCTTCTTCAGTAGTTTGTGTGGCCCCATCATGTTTCTCTGTCCTGCAGTTTATACCGATTCTGTGGCTAGCTGTATTTTCCAGCAAGGAAGGAAGTTGACTTGGCTGTCACACTACCTCCTCTGTCGTCAGCTCCTCTGACCTAGCAACCCATCTTTGCTCTCAGCCAGCTTTTATTTACTGACAAACAGAACCTGGAGGGAGCATCAAAAGGCTTCAACAGGATGGACACACAAAAGCACTTGAGAGAAGGATATGAAGAGTGCCATTTTAAAAGGCAGGGTAACAAATAAGAGTTGTGCCTGATTTGCCTTTGTATTGCTTTACTAGTTGAGCATGTTTGTAGCAGAGTAGAGCCAGGCATTGCATTTCTGTTTCGGGCAAATTTTACCTCATGATTAGGGTTAAATAACTTTTCTGCTTTTGCTTGGTAGAATGCTGTGTCTTTGTTTCATGTTTGCATGTACAATGTACAATCGCCTACTTTTTCCTGCCAACCTTCCTGTTTTTGTCACGTAACCGTCAGTAGTGAACACTATATACATTTTTTAATCTTGAACTATTCGGTGGAGGTTGTATAGTATTTCATATAATTTACCCTGATAGGTCTGATATAGAACGAAAGCCCAATACACATAATGGCAAAAGTGACGTCATTTGTCCTAGGAATAATGACGTCGTCAAAACCTGAAATGACAGGTGAAATGAAATCCTATCCACAAATGAAATTGTGGATAGGAAGAATGTCATTGTGGATATCTGAAATGTTCTATTTGAATAGGAAGAATTGAACCAACGATATCTGCAATATATATATCCAGTCCAGCTATTAAATGTTAAAATGGCCACTTACAGTTTTTGATTTTTAGGTATCTTATATTTAGTTTTGACTAGTACAGTCAAAGTTGTAGATATCATGAAATACAATTTCTACTAGTAAGAATGTTAGAATTACCGTTCTGACTAGTGAGAATACAATTTTGACAAGGAGAAATGCTATTATGGATATCTAAAATGTAATTGCAGATAGGAGTGTGGTTCGATTAAATGTTAAACTAAATTGTCACTGCTGCAAAGCAAAAACAACCCTAATCACTAATCCTACTAGGCTACTCATCACTTCGGGATCCAAATTCAGATCGGGCCAAAGCGTGTTTAGCTAATTGCATATGCAACCATACTCTGTTGTCACAAATACTGTAAATACCTAAACTTGAATATTTAAGTAATCTTCAAGTGAAGCCTAAAATGCTACCTTATGTAACACTGCTGAATAGACCAAAGCAACATTCTAGCGGAGAACTTGGCTGTGGCTGTATACATCTATTTTATTTGTATTATTTATTTTGTATTTATTGTATTTTGTTATGCCATGCAGAAGAAGGTCAGGATACTCTAGTGGTCTAGGTGTTGCACTCCCAGCCGGGTGTTGCACTCCCAGCATCCTTGAGCAAGATGCCTAACCCCTACCTGCTCCATGTAATAGAACAATGTAAATGTAAGTCGTTTTGGATAAAAGCGTCTGCTAAATGACATAATTGTCTAAGCCTAGTTTTATGTAACCCATTTGGCCAATTGCTTTTATTTTACAACACATGTTTTACTTTATTTCCTAAAAAGTATTGTGGCCACAACACTGTTTGTTCTCCAAATAAATGAAATAAATGCAGTCGTTAGAATTTGTTTTTTTCCCTGACCCCAAAACCGAGGTACTTACCGAACTGGGAGTTAAGCATTCTGTTACAGCCCTAGTTTTGCTTTAACAGTAGTAATATTTCTGAGACCTCATAACAAAGGAACATAAGTTAGTGGCACATACAGACATCAACACAAACCGGGACGGGAATTGAGACAAGTTAAGTTAATTTGTTTTTAACATTACCCTCCATTTCCTCATCCTGTGTTTGTTTTTAAGGTCTTTGCTTTCCTTGGAGCAAGGAAAATGGACAAGTTTTTTTGGTGGGAAAAAAAATGAAGGCCCTTGGAATGCATCTGAGAAGCAGTGAAGCAGGCTCGCTAATTGGCTGTTTTCGTGGCTAGGGCTTTGAATTGATCCCGAGAGACGCTTATGTCACTACCTGTCACAGTATCAAAATAAAAAGCACAACAGTGCTGCGCTGCAGCAATGCAATCGATAACGAGTCCTTATGAATGACTGGCAAGTTTGCTTTTTGGGGGTGTTTCAATATTGTGTGTTTCCCATTAAAGCGATTCGCTTTAAAGTGAGGAGAAAATATTTATTTTTGTGAACATGGGGGTAATGGATGGTATTTTTAGGAATTCACTGTTAAAGTTATAGGTTGATATTATTATGGACATTTCATTTTATTCATTTTATTCTAGTTGTTTACAATTCAGTTCATGATTTGAGGTAGCACTGAGGTGTGAAGCGCCAGTGTTTATCTAACATCTTATATCCAGTGTTCATTTTGTGTTCAAAGCCACCCAGCTACGCTTTACAGGTCCATTAGAAAATCTCAAAATCAAATTGTCTGAAGCTGCACATGCAAGAACCTCCCACTCTGCACAGTGAAAACTGCCTCCAGCAATGACTGGGTGGCTTCAACAGCCACCTGTCTTAACTGAACAAATTATGTGTTTGTCAGCCTTTTTCCAATATAGAATGTAAATGCAACAATCAGCGTTTGAATGCAAATACTAAATTCAATTCTAAATGTAATGCTTCATATGTGTAGTCAGGGTGGGTTTGATTTAGGACTACATGGATTGAGTGGCAGATATGCTATTATGGTACAGTGGATAATAATATTTATTGTGTTGGTCTCTCCTATAATTCAGATATATACAGCAGTGAAGCAGCTTTATTCATGTGCTTTATTTGTGTATTTTGTGTCATGTCTCACAGATACCATCTGTGGTGCTGTTAAGCCTCATAGTGTAACAATTTTACATCCCATCAATCAAAGCACTCAAGACTAATTGGAGATCCAGAAGTAGGTCTGCACAAAAACATGAGACAAACAGGAGACAAACGTTAAGAAGAATCTGGAAAGACAAATGAAACAGTGGGAGAATATTGCTTTTTGTTTCTTGACTGCACCTGCTCAAAACAAATAGGCCAGTCGTAATAACTACATTAGTGTTGTTCTGCTAGTAGGGCTGTGATCACACAGGCCTGCTTGGTGTGGCAATAAATAAAGCATTGCTTAGGCATTGGATAGTGTCAGGCCTACATATTCTCGTGTGAAATCTTTATTTTCTTTCTCGCTAGGTAGTCTTGCTAGTTGGGATTTTATTTCCATACCCCCATTAAAGGATTTATGTTTTAATTGATCAAGTCATGTGTTTTGCAAATTGCAAATAGTTAAAAAACTAAAAAACTTTTCCTCTAGACTATTTGCCTCAGATGGGAGAGTGTGTTGCGTTTAGTTCAGCTAATTTAGCTTTCTGGCACTAGAACTGCTATACCTTGCAGATTTTCCACTTGATATATCACTTTGTTCTACTTTTTTCCACCTCTTGGATATAGACTTACCTGAAAACAAGCTGAGAATTAGCCATCTAGAGCTTTACAATAAATATTAGATCTTTTGTTGTTTGTTTACCCCACAATTCAGACACATAGCTGATTCATAACTAATTATTAATTAGTTATAGATCAAACAGGATTTAAATGTTTTTGAAATCTTTTGTACATATTTCAATAATGGTCTATTTACGTTTTACTGACAGTACATCTTGCATGCAGAAAAAGTGATTTCTGTTAGTGTCATAGCATGTTGGCTTGTGGGCTTATGTCTTACACTTGACACTAATCATACTGTATGTCTGGTTATCTGTAACGTAAACCACCCGTAGTAATAGTTTTTTATAATTGATGATTTATCCGCTTAGGGAAGGGAAATACCTGCTGGTTGTTTCTATGCAGTGGAGAGCAGTAGGTCAGCCAAGTTATTGATCACAACACTCCACTCCATTTCACTTGCCTGATTCTGTAGGGCAGAAATGGAGGATTGGATATCATTTAATAGATGTTGGGCCAGCATGCAAATTTAAACTGAAGATGGTTTTATTCATGACCTATTCAAAACATACCAAAGTTAATCTCAAATGATGCTGCGTCCCTTTTATTCATACTGGCTTTCATGACTTCTGGTGAAGTACGTTATGTGTGTGGGTGTGTGCTTTGGACTGTTGAGGATTTAGGAACAACATTCAGATGGGAAGAGCACTGGCCTCACAGCTGCGTAAACTGGCTCCAGTCCCTCAAACATGAATGCTAAAATCTGGATTTGTATCACACCGAGCATAAATAGTCAGATGACAACATTAGCCTCACTGTGGAGGCTAACCCCCTCTGTCACTAAAGGCAAGTGATATTGTTGCCAGGCTCAATTGAGTTCCATTGAGAGTGAGCAATGTGGGAGTCCAGACCTCCTGCTGGGGCAAGCACAGGCGTTCTGTCAGCGGGGAGGAAACATAAAAGACGTTGAGAAATTGTCAACTGCCAAGTGTTATCACCAGGTGACCATCACCACAGACAATCAGATTTGACGATTACGTACTGCATCATTCACAACTTAAAGACTGTTCCTTTTCTTTTTTCCTCTTTTTGTGAACATGGAGGTAATGCATTTATGATGGAAAGGTAGAACTAAACTGTATGGTCATTCTGTTAAACGCATGTTATATTTTGTTATTTAGAGCCGTTCAACATCAAATGCTAAAACATTAGCAATGCTTAGCAATGCTTAGCAATGCGTTATGGCAACACGCTTAACAGTTAGATGCCTATGTTTACCCACTAATTCCCTGGGGATATTTTCCACTCAGATTTGGCTATGCTGTTAATTGTGCACAGGACCCATAGCATGTTAGAACGCTCGGCTTGGCTGGGTCACGCTCCAGAGGTTTGAGGGAGCAATGTGGCTACCGCTCCCCATGCTAGTGCAGGCTGAGATATGATGTTTAGATAAGCACATCTGTGCCCTAGTGGGACTGGAAACAACAACAACACTGGCCATTCATTATTCAGAGAAGACACATGAAATTATCTTTTTTTTTCACTGTTGGACTGATCTTGTCCTTTGAGAGATGATCCAACCAGTTAAAGATTTATGCTAAATCTCCTGTAGGTACTTCTTGGGAAATGGATAATTAAAACGACAATAAAATTGCCAGTCAAAGTGGAAAAAAGTTCTCATGTCTCACAAGTAGGAAATGATGTGGCTAGCGTTCAATCCTATTTCTCTTCTTCAGGCGAGGTAGCTTAGACATACTACACCTCATCAAATGAGCTTGGGTAATATGGAAAGAGGAGTAGCTGTGCTAACCGTCTTTCCTGGTTTTCACATCTTCCTCAGTCTCTTGGGACAGCATGTACAGATGCAGTCCAACTGTCTCCTGCAGGACCGCTCAGATAAGCCTGCCTGAATTCTCTTGGATGCAGCTTGGTTCACCTGTGCTCATGAAAGCGATGTTCAGATCAGTCATTGTGTAACGAAACATCCAGGCTAGGCAAGTTTTTAACTCACTAAATATATTTACCATTTCCCCAGAGTAAACAGAATTTAGTTGCAATGCTTGTGTCTGTGCTGGAAATGTTTGGAAGTCTGACAAAAATAATTTATGACGTTTTTAAAGTTATTCATCATTTTCATGCAGGAGCCCTCATTTTTTGGTTGTTTGTTTGTTTTTTGTTTTTTTCCATAGTATTGAAACTGCTGAGTTTGGCTATAGTGAAGAGTATGATTCATGTGCTTTGTTTGTTGCAAGTTTTATCCCCCCCCCCACCGTGACATCTGCTTCAAAGCCCCTCTCTCAGGAGTACACACAAGACATGTGACACTGATGGAAGGAGTCTTGCTCTTACTCCTATATCGGTGAATAAATCATGCAAGACATATTCTTGAAAATTGTGTGTGTATGATATGGATAAAGTTGGACAGACTCTGTCAGATGAATTCATGGATAACTTTTGTTTGCACCTGGTTGGAATTTTGTGATGCTCTCGTCTAGTTTTGTGTATTTTTAGAACACTGCGGCTTTGAGGTTACAGGAGTGGATATACATTTAAGATTGAAGATTTCTTTACCTTAGTTATAACTTTTATCGGCTTTTATTAATATCTGAATTGTTTCGGAAGAAATAGGTAAACACGGTCACTAAACAAATATTAAAGATGATTTTAGACAGTAGACAGTATGGGAGAAATAAACAAATAATTATAATACCTATAATATAACATTGTGATAGCAAAGGAGGTTTTATAATTCTCATGTTCACACAGGTAAGTCGGAGAGGGCTTCATTTCTTGGCTATGGGAGGGAGCCTTCTGCATCTGGCTGTCAGGTAAGTTTACTGTTTATTTATCTGTACTCCATCCTGTTATGATAAAAGCATGCGCTGCTGCTGCTGATGACATCATAAAACTGAGCAAAATACCCAGCAACTCAAAACAGATTGTGATCCCTACATTTACAAAATGCTCCAGTGATATTAACAAGATTGTGAATAAATAAGGAAACAAAAATCTGGACTGCCTACACAATATATTTCATGTGAGCTGTAAAACATGCAGTTAATGAACGACTAATTCTAGTAAGGTTTATCTTTTCTGCTGAACATCTCCATTAGGGTCACTAAACACAGCCCCCCCCCCCTTCTTCACAGATAACAGATTTTACACAAGCCACAGGTCCCTCTCCTCCAAGAAATGAAGACAGTAACAATCTATTATTCCTCCTTTTTCCAACTTTCATTCATGCACAATAAGCACACCAACACTGCCCTCTCTGGCTTTCCCAAAGCTATGGTATTTATTAATAGATGATGTTGGCCTTCTGTTTGACCCATGTGACTCGTCTTGTTTCTTGGAGCTTCCAAAAAAAGAATCTTGACCTATTATTGCTGCAAGGATTCAATATCATTGAACAAAGGCAGTGGCAGAAGTGGGTCTGTTGTACCATGTCAATGTCAGTGCTGTGGTCTAAATGACAGGCTGTCATTTTACAGTGCCACCCCCTCTCTTGGAGAGGAAATCCGCAGTAGAGCTGACTTTGACGGGATTTGATGGCCTACATTTCAGGTCAAACTGAATAATCATAATCCGTAGCCGTGCCCTGTTTCGAGGAATAGATTAATTTATTTATTTGAATTTGTTTACTTTGCATTCATCCCTAATCAAAGCTGTGGTGTGACGGTGTCACTGGCTACTGTGTCAATCCTCAAAGCCTTCAGAGGGGATTCCCGGGACCGTATGCTGCTGCTACACATCCCTCGCTGTTTACTCACTCACCTCGTCCCTGCCCCTCCACTTAAGGTCTGCAGCCGATTAGCCTAATTAGACTCCACTTGTAATTGGCCTCTTAACACAGTTTAGTGGGGCTGCAGAGGTTAAGTGGATATATGTGGTAGAATGACATGATAAGCTTTTGGAGGCTGGTGCACTCAGTCCCGTGACGCAGACTTAACAAGAGCAGCAGGGGACAGTACTAAGCTAGGCCTATCCAATATAGTTTTTGGCGATCTTTCAGTCATACAGTATTTGTCCTAGAGATTAGTAAATCAGCTGAGTGACCTAATGACTGCCGAAGTTGAAATGGGACTTTACACACTGGTGTCTTCTATTTTGAAGTGGTCCGGTAGCTAGTTTAACAAGCCTTAAAGCCTCAAGCTGGCCACATTTTCCTCCTCGCTGATCTCCTGTAATGAAGAATGTGTCCAGAGCAAAGAGAACATGCCCTCAGGTTGTGCTTGCCACTGATCAATACTGTTTACTTTAGGCCTAAGAAACAGGGGAATCACCACAGATTGATGGGGGTCTGTGAATCTGAGAAGTTCACTAGAGCAGCAAACCATGCATTTGTTTTAGTATGTCTAAATAAACAGATGGCAAACATACAGGACTTTGGCATCACACAAGGTCGAGTAGCTGACTTCCAGAAGACATAAGCAAACATTAAGTAATTATTGCATTGTGTAAAGGACAATTTTTTCCATCTCTCCCAACTGTAGCAATAGTTTCTGACCAAAATCTCGTCAAACAATTCAGTTTAGAGTTCTTGCAATATCCACTGTCAAGGCTCAATAGATAATTTGGAAGAAACGCGTGCCCCTTTGAAGTCTGTAACATTGCCACGGTAAATATATCCCATGATGTGGTCATTTTGTCTTGTTTTGATGAGCAATTCAGCCATCTATGGAGTCTGCAAACAAGACTAAAATATACAAAAGTTGAATGCAATGAGGTCTGACCACTTTTTGAACACTTTTGTCTGTTTTATTTTTCAGGCAAACCTTAGGTCGGACATCGGGCTGGCAAGTCCTAGTTCTGTGGGCACGCCGGGAAAATCGCCTGCTCCATTTTACTCCTTCACCGGCGCCAATCCCAGAAAACGTTCCCTACCAGATCCCCCTTCCACTGGTCAGTGCTACGCTAGCAGTTCTACTTATGCAAGGCCTATGCATTTATATATTTCTTTAAATTGTCATATATACCCCTTTCTCTAGCAATTAATAGAGAACCATTTGTTCAAAGATAATTTACTCACTAATGATAATAAAACAGTATTCCACCTGAATCTAACTGTTCAATTGTTGTAAACCTAACTAACTAACAAATCATCCCAGATGTTGGCAGCATAAAAAATGTCTTGCCAATACTGAATATGGTTACTTTAATTATATAGATTTTTGCTAATTTTAAGGTCACCGTGAAATGGCTTTTTTTGATGATGATCTTTTTGAGACAGGAACATGTGCTTTGTTTTCAGATAGTCTTAAAAGTTAAATGGTTTTAAAAGAGCACTAACACTAAACAAGAAGATAAAAAAACATCAGGGTTGTTTTACAGCACATAGACCGTTTTTTGTTGTTTTGTTTTTGCTGTGAGTGAATGTTTGTGCCTTTATCTTTCCACAGATCCTCTACAAACAAAGAAAGTTCGCAAGGTCCCTCCTGGCCTGCCTTCATCTGTGAGTGGGAGATCATGTGCCTCTCATATAAATAGATTCACAGTGAGCTTACTTAAGCAAGTTCATATCTTTACACACACGCACAAACAAAAGAAACTCCTGGCAGTACTGTTGCAAGAAGTTGAGATAGGATTTTACTTGCTTTGTGGGTTCTTGGAAGATGTGACGTGGTACCGATACAGCCAGATTTCTACATTTTGACAGCACAGGCGTGTGTGTGTGTATTTTAGGTTCTGTTGGTAACTTAAATGATTAAATGACCAGTTGTGTCTCTGCATGCATTTTGTATGTATGTGGTTGCGCTTGCATTTAAATACAAAAAAGTACGTTGATATGTTGATTGCTATCTGTGTTGGGGTGTGTGGATTTATTTCTGTATATGCACACGTGTGTGTGTGTGTGTGTGTGTGTGTGTGTGTGTGTGTATACATTGCGGTGATTGATTTTCAGTACTGGCCTGTCACAGTCTGGCCTCCTCAAAGCCTCTCAAGGGATCGGGAGCACAGAGAGCAGAGCTGTCAGAGCGCATCTCCAGTTTGGCTCTTTTGATGTTTAATTAGTCATTATGTAGCTGAACAGGAGGACAGACAGAGATTAATAGCACCGAATCTCTGAAATTTCTATTGGTAATAATCCCGGTGGAGCTGAAACCATTAGGATGCAGAGAAGAGAGGAGCCCAGCTTGTGTTCTTTGGATGGGGGCTGTGGGGTGGGGACTTATTAATATGCATAAATCACTAAGTCAGATGTTCATTGTTAAAACCCTGGTGGCTTGCCAAAGGTTTTATTAAGCCTTACCTTAAATTCTTAGTACTGCTATACTACTAGGGAACTTTCTTTTATAAGCATCTGGTTTACTGTCTTGGATATGGAAGGATTCTTTTTTATTTTATTTTTTTTTTTAGGGCTCACACTGGATTTTCCTTGTGGAGCCATGGTAGTTGTCAGCTTTATTGGTGTTTCTCTGAAATCAAAGATGGAACAGACTGCGTAGCATGAAAGGCTGCGATGCATTTTGTTTCTGGATTTGTATTTGAATCCAAGTTTGTCAGAGCAGAAGGGAATAAGGCCGTCTGGCAGCGAGAGCTTCCTCTGCCTTCCCGCACGGCCTTTCTCTTAAGTAAGTGATATATCTGGGCTCTTGTCACAAAGAAGGAGGGAGGGAGTCAAAGAGTGGCTGCCTTGCGGGTTACATCTCTTTGTTGTGTAAATGGACGCCAGGCTTTTATTTGTCAGTACTTAACACTTGAGCGCAGGTGCGGTTCTGTGACTCATAACGGCACAATCAAGCCATACAATGCTAGATAGGGAGAAACTGCTTCTTATTCTTGTCACTATATGCTTCTCAGAAGATAAAGCTCCCAGCTCTAAGGAATTATCCTAGTTAGTCTTTGATCCCATTGAAAGAATATAGGTGGCGGTGTTAGAAAAAGGGTGTCTAGGCCTCTTATAACTTGCTCTTAGATAAAGGGAGAAAAAGGAGGTTACTATGATAGGTGTTGTATTAGGAGGTTTGAGGGGGTTTTAAAAAAGCTGGAGGAATATTGTTATTGTGCTTATAGGTGTTAGTGAAGCAGGTTTGCATGAACTTTAAAGGTCACATATTGAACAATTTAAGCTTTTCCAGTTGCGTGGTCGGATTTGCTGAAAGGACTGGACTCATTTTGAGTCTGTCCAACTTGTCATTTAGCAAAAATCTATGTGCAAAACAAGCCAGTCAGATTTGGCCCCAGGTGGGACATAATTTCTGGATTATAGGCAGCCAAAAAAAACAACCTACTGAAACAGAATGGTCAGCTTGAAAACTGGAAAATGGAATATGGTGCCTTTTTAATATGGCGTAAAGTAATGTAGGCCCCTAAAATGCATGTTAAATGGTAAGCGGCTGGGACCTGTACTGCTGGCGTTGAGGTATGTGGTGAGGTGTTGAGAGGTGCTGAGGTGAGGGCACACCTGAAGACAGAGCTGCTATACCAGAGGCAGCTGTGTGAGGAGGCCTGCAGCTGCACGTTGCTCAAAGCTTTTGCTTGTGTAAGCACTAGAGCCCCACCAGAGATTTGAATAGCTGCTTGATTAAAAAAAAAAAAATCAACACAATGCCTCCTATCATTATTTCTACTGTTGGGAATTCTCTTATTTATTTATTTATTTCCACCTCAAATCCCCCCTCCCCATCCCAGTCTAAAAATAGATTTAAGAGTTTTAAATCAGCCGGCTAATGTGAGTTGCAAATCCGAGCATGATGTGTGTGTACACTACATGAAGGCATCAAATCAAAATATTTATGGAAGCACATCCTCTGTGCATTTGGGCTCTACCACTGCAGTCTACCGAATGTGAAGGCTATCTGAAGAGGCCAGCTGGTGATTGCAAACATTTAAATGTTTATAGGCCTTTTTCATCTTATATACAGCCCCCCCCCCCCCCCACACACACACACACACACACACACACGCACACACACACACACACACACACCCCTGATCCCTATACTGTAAAAAAAACATACAGAGTTCCCTCTGAAGTCTGCTCCCCTCCTGTCAATCATACTCTTGGTTTCATATGTTTGATCTGCAGTAAGAACTCCATATTTATTTAATCATTGTTTTTTATTTTTGTTATAAGCATCTGTTAAAATTACATTCTAGTTTCCAGAGTTGTCAAATGAGGGGGTATGCAGATGCATATTTGCAAATATATCAAACATTAAATATAAAATTGGACATTTTATATAGCCTTGTAGTGACTGATTTATATCTTCAAAGTCAAACGCAGGCTGCAAGCTTTTTATTCCATGTTTTTCCTCTCCCCTTGCTGTAGACACCTTGGCTATAATTGGCTGTATGGATTCCTCCTCTGTGTAAACTGAGCAGCGCTGAGAGTGAAGGCTGTAGCATGTTGTCATTGGGCAGACAGGCTGTTGTGCTGAGGGATGCTGATGGGCAGCTGTATGGGCACCTGTCTTGACAGGAGGAGAGAGAAAGAGGAAGCACTGACGGCCTGTGGGGAAAGGCTGTATTTTCAAGGCCATGCTGTATTTGTTTGTGCGTTTATGTATAAATCGTTTTTTTGCCCTCCCTCCTTCCTTTTTTTTTTGTCGGAGGCAGGGTGGCTCGGTGTGACACATCCTCTCTGGCCAAGGTGGCAGTAGGGCTGCAGGAAGAGAGAATGTGAGCGCAGGGGCGGATTCAACTCCCTTCAGGGACTTTTGCAAGCGAGAACCTAGAGTGTGGATGACAAAAAGATTGACATTTGCTTTGACAGATCACTCAGACACTCTTGTTTCTGGGAGAGTTACACTGCAAGAGATGAAGGGGAGGGGGGGGGGGGGGGTGGGAAGTCCGCCCGGGGCGCTGAGTCATAAGACTTGAGTTTTGCCTGGTAGCGCTGTCTGCTGTGTGACATTCACAGGGTCTTTCCCCCCATCTCTCTCTCTCTGGCTCACTCTCTCCATCTGTTCTCAACAGCTAGTAGACAACAGTGATGTGTCCTACTATTATAGTAATATTGTAGCACATTTTTACCTTATTCCTTGAAGGACAGCTGGTCAGGACCAGAGAAGAACAGCTGGGATAAAATACTGTCGGTGTGCCTCTGTAACAGCACCAGATCTCAACCCTTTGGTGCCACATAGGCATACTGGATCACTTTAGGATAGATTATGGCCAAATGTTATTGTCGAAATGAATAATGTATGTCATAATTCCCAACTATTTACGTCAATAAATGTACATTTTGTTTGTGTTTGTTTGTGTGTGTTAAACTAGTTCTGTATAGTTAAGAGGAGCTTTAAATAAATGACCTTGTCCTTGTAGTTGTTGCTGTCGGCCCATCCAGCCAGCAGGGGACAGTGTGTACATCTTTGGCCTGACCCCCGGTTAGTGGGGCTCCCCAGAGATGTGCTTGTCAGATCACTGATTAGATAGACACCCCTGGTTTGACTGGGATGATCCTTACCAGAGTCACATCTACCTCTGGGTAGTGTGCCGGGTGTTTATCTTTGCTTGGGTTGCTAAAATGTACCACTGACATTAGAGACTAGAGATAATGGAGCAGGCAAACAAGCCAGAGGCCTGACCCCTTTCATCTGGGTGGAGAACAAGGAGTTAAAAGGACAAAGAGTACAAAATAATGCGCAGATTAAAGTCATTACTCACATTCTGGTCTGTGGTAAATTATTCATGTTGGGCTTGCGTGAGTTTACGGCATTAATGGAGTCCTTGATTTTAGATAGCTGGCAGGCTCAAGACCACAGTCTGTCAACAGTCATTAAGGTAGTGTTTGTTATTTAGAGTGCGTCTAAGCCACGGCTGGTGGGGTCTGCAAGGAACATTATTTCAGCCCGTGGAGCTCATGCTGTAGCCAATATTTCTAACTCTGGTGTGGGTCAGAGGTTATGTGTAATGCTCATGCTGAGGTTGTTTGTGTGTCTGTGTGTGTGTTGCCAATCTGTCCAAATTAACTAGTTGGTGACAAACTATTCCTGCTTGTGGCACTAAATCATAGTCGTTTAACATTAGCTTCGACATTTAAAATGTATTCTACAACAAAAATACTTGTGTGTCATTTCCCTATCAAATTGTGTGAGATATAAAAATGTACCTGAATTTTAGAATATCTCAGTATTTGGTATGTCCACCTTTTGCTTTAATGACAGCATGCACTCGAGCATGGCACTCCACAAGTTGTGTGTAAAACCTGATGACCCATGTTATCCCAGCATGATTGGACAATGTTCCAAAGAGCTACCTGTGATGTCACAGAATGCTTGGCTTTCAATAATTTTCAATGTGGTCTCATGTGGACAAACAAGTCTGATCTGCTGCTAATGTCTTGGTGCCAGATACACACAGCACACCTTTAGAGGGCTAGTAGAGTCCATGCCTTGACGGGTCAAGGCTGTTTTGGTGTCAAAATGTGGACCTACATAATATTAGGCAGGTGGTCATAATGTTATGGCTGATCGGTGTGTGTACATAGCAGAATAGAATAGCTACATGAGCAGAATACAAGCTGCAAACTACATTTATTGCGTTTACTACCAAGTATACTTAGAATTAAAAATTCAAATGTAATAGTGATAGGTGTATGGACAAAACACCTGAACTCACAGGAAAGTTAAATACTTTTTTAATGTCTATCAAATGTCTTAAACTGACCAACAAAAAACACCCTTTCATCATTCCTCTTCTTTCATTTAGCAGGGAAAAATACCCTGAAAAAGAAAACACACTCAGCATTTAGTAAATGTAGCCTAATGCTTATTGGTGCTATGGCTTCAAATAAATAACTGCTTAACATAAATGTTATCTAATAATGCTTTAAAATATACATCTTCCATTGGCTGAATTCTATTTGTGCAGCTTGTCTAGAGATTAAGAATCCCCCATGTGCAAACCCCCACACTTGGAGTCAGCCCTCCCCCGCCAGAAGCAGAGCCTCTTACAGAACACAATCTTCCTGTCTCATGACATCATTGTTAAATCCATGCGTGAGATGGAGGTGACCTCAGCTCGTGGATTTGCTCAGTGTTTTTCAACACCCAAGCAAATCCCTCGAAAAACACCTTCCGCCATGGCTAAGTAACGTGAACAGGTGGATAGCAAGAGGTCTCCCTTAGAGGGACTAGCCCTCACTATGTCTGGGCTGACTAGTAGATGTGGGCTGATGCCAACGTAAGATGTGTGATGTGAGAAGGGCTTATTTCTTTGTTGTTTTTACAAAGACATGGGGATCAGAATATTTGAGGACAGACCTGCCAGTCAAGTGTTTAGAATAGAGGAGCCAATGCCAGGAAGTAGTTTGAAGTCTGTTTGAATCTATTAGCAGCCATGTAATGAAATTGTTGGTGGACAGTGTCATATTCTCTCTCTCTCTGTCTCTCTCTCTCTCTCTCTCTCTCTCTCTCTCTCTCTCTCTCTCTCTCTCTCTCTCTCTCTCTCTCTCTCTCTCTGTGAAGTTCTTCCCTTCCTTGCAGTTTTCCTAAAATTGCTTAATATACATTGTTCCCTGCCTGAGCTGCAGCTGTCTTGGCCTGGTTTGCTTTATAAGAGTGATCTGGATGAATACAGTCTTAAAAATAATTTTTTTTTAGGAATAAAGGCATAAATTGGTTGTCTCTTTGAAGGAAAAGGCTACATGCTGACAGTGTCCTGAATAAGCTCCAGGACATTGTACGCTGCATGCTTTAACAAATGAATGCCCATCTCTTTGTGCTTTCATGTATTTTTCTCTGAACACAGCCCTCCGTGTCTGGACTTGTTTTGGACCTTTTAAATATACTTCTATCATGACAATTTTCCTTAAAGCATCATCTTGAAACGGTGCCAAATCTAAAACGGTAACAGCATGTACAACCAGTCTTTTGGCCGAGTTTAAAAGAATCCCAGAGAAGAAAGGGGCATAAATAATAACAGTACTAGAGGACAGGCATAATAAAGGTCTAGTTTTCTTAGGGAAGTGGGGGGCTTTCATCTTTCTATAACAATAATGCTCTCAATGAGTGTTTAGTCCAGGAAGCTTCCACTGGTAGACATGAAAGGCTTCGCTCAGACTCTACAGAGTGGGCTCTCATTGGAATATGCTTCCTCGTTTCTCCCCTGCCCATCCCTCCCATGAGTGTATAACATGGAACAAGGTGGTGGCATTAAACCACAGTAAAATGTCTGTTTTGTTTTTCCTTCAGTGCCCCTTTGCCTTTGGCCCCCTGGACTTAGGAAATGGAGCATTATTTTCCTGTTGACTGACGTCACAGGCCAGCCCCTTTGCAGCTGTTGCATGCTTTACAGCGCTCTCTGTTTACAGTCCCCTGCTTGAGGGTCTTGTCCTGCCAACAAGCAAGACCCTCATTTATCTCTCTCTCTCTCCCTGGCGTTGTTGCTGTCCTACCCGGAGATACTGGAGATAGTCTTCTTCTTTGCTTGATCTCGCATTCGACTAGCACACTGGATGCTTGGCACAAGAGCTTAGCGTAGGAACAGGTTAAACTCACTGCCCCGATGTGTTGCTACAAACAAACCTCAACATATTTGACCCCAACAAAAGATTAGCCACACAGAATTAGGACACTACTGGATACGAACAGGCTCACTGCATTCATTTATGCAGTCATTTATTTTCCTCCCTGCTTTAAATGGGTTTTGTTCCAGTTTAAGAAGACAATCTACATTTTTTTTTAATGCTTGGAATTATACACATTTTCTCATGGTTAAAAATCTGCACACACATTAGTTTTCTGTCCCGCCCGCCCACTTCCCTTCATCTTTTTATTAAACCCGTCCCCACACATACACATACACACGCGCGCGCACACACACACACACACACACACCCCTCCCTTCCCCCTCACCCTGTTCCCCTTGGCCTCAGCAGTTACGAGTCTTAAGGGAGAGGGATGTACCACATGAGCCCCTCCCCTCGCATGCCCCCCACCCCCCTCACAGAGCAGGGAATGGTTCAGTCCTGCTTTGCATACGTTTCTACTGAGCGGGTCCCTGTGTGGAGGGCCAGGACCAAAAGAATTATCAGTCCCTTTGAACGGCTTGGATGTATGTCTAGGAAAAAGGCTTGTGTGCTGCTGCCGTCTATCGAAACAGTACACTTGTTATCTCTTTAATTGTTGCTATAATGTATTGCGCTTATCCTGTCCCTGGAATGGGCAGTAACTCCTTGATGTATTACTACAACGGGAAATCGGTGAGTTATCTCCGGGAATATGTGTGTGTGTATGTGTGTGTTAGTTGGAGAGGGAGACAGGAAGGGGAAGAGTGTGTGTCTGGTGTGTGCCCTGCCCTTGGGTTTTTTATTGTGGGTACCCAGTGACAGTGCGGTTCCGGGCTCGGTAGTGTAGTCTAATGCGTTCTATTGTGTTGGTGCATGCACGTACATGCGCGTGTGTGCCTGGGTCTTCTCCCTAATACTTTTCCATTACATCAGTTACGGCTGTGTGACAGCAATGTTTAATGTCCTTTAAATGTCAGCTTATATTTAAAATGAGGGCGCCAGTTGTAGATAAACAAGTAGTGTTTTTGCTGGTTGAGGAAAGAAATGTTCACAATGGTGAAGTACAAAAAAAGTTAGGCTGTCATTTCTGTCTAACTTCTTCTTATATACGGAATGAATCCATGTGGTAGACTGGAAAAAAAAGTTTTTTGCAGCACTGAATTTATTTTTACTGGCTAGTTGGTCCATCTCCGAGCCAGAGTTGAAATAATAACAAGTGGGAGTCTGGGAATGATTAAGGGAATGAAGCAGCCTGTTGAGGTTAGACTTTCCTGTTTGCAGACTGAGCTCCAAGCAGCCGTGTTGCTGCTATTGCATCTGTTTTTAATCACATCAGCATTCTTGATGCCACAGGGAGCCTAATGTGATTTCTCGACAGCCTCTTTGATTTTTGTGTTCCTCTAAATATGTAATTCCATGTGGGTGTGTGTTGGAGCAGTCAGGGTACCTACTCATGAAGGGTCGTAAGTTTTGGTGTATTTTATTGTGGTTGGGTCACAGGTGGAAGGGCGAGGGCTCTTGATCGGTTTAACATGAACTGAGGGGAAAAAAAGCTCTGAACTACATGAGGCTAATTATGCCCCACTGGGGGGAAAAACGAACAGGTTTACCGTGTTCTGCCCAAGGGCGCATGCCCCTAACATCAGCTGTTTGAGGTCTTGAGGACGGTTTCAATAATCCTTAAGTAATGATGTTATCATTAGCAAATTCTATAGAGGTTTTCACTTTTAATTCACCATGCTCTTCATATATCACGTTATATAATTATTTCCTTTTGAGAGGGTGGATTTAGGAGTATAATGAGTAATGAGTCAAGAGATCCTTCTATGCTATTGTATTTTAAAGGTCTACTTTGGCAGCTCTTTTTAACTTATGACCTATTATAACAACTCTTTTTTGTGCTCACTGCACAAAAGATCACTTTGATCTTTTTTAAATTAAGTATTAACAGGCTTATGTTACAGTTGGCGGTGGGGAGAAAATTGAGGCCATGTGAATACCATGGGTAAAATGCTATGATCAAAAGCAGTTGTTAAATAACCAATACCAACTTTTTCACGTTTTTCTTGCAAGGAATAAGAAAGGTGGTGTTCATTATAAGCATAATGGTCTCCATTAATGTGTTATAACGCAAAGCTCACTTGTAGGCTTGCCAGGTAAGTGTACAATGTGTCCTACGTAGTTTCCTCTCTAGAGTAATATCCTAACATCCACCTGTTTCATAAAAAGACAACCTCATGCACTCCTTTATTAAAAGGTTTATATAAACACAAATTTAAAAATATAGAACAATGGCATTTAACAGTAATTAATATTGTGCTTACATCAAGTTAAAAACTGATAATAGCTACAGTAGGTATAAAATGGTAATATTGCTTATCCTTCATGTACTGTAGTTTAATAACCAACTAGTGTTGCTGTGTGTTTTATTCCGCCTCTCCTGGTCGACATCCCCCTCTGTTATTGTGAAAGGAAAATTATGAGATGTCAGTGTCAAACGTCGCTCGTGACACACGCACGCACACATGCATGTACACATGCACACACACACATGGACCCACACCCCTCTATATACTGTAGAGTGCAAGCAACAGTTAAAATCTACTGACATGGTGACACTAAATTAGTCCACAAATATTTACTTAAAAGTAGTGTAGAACCTATGGTTATCCTAAATACGATAATTGAGTCATTGCAAACGTATTTCAGAATACTTTATAATGCTAGTTGTAGTGTATTCTTAACATCATTTAAACTCATCTACTTTCTTTCTAAACACACGGCAAGTTTTACAGACGGGCTTTTGGTTATTGATCCTGATCATCCCTCCCGCATCTGCCTCGGAGGGTAACAACTTCCGCGCACAGCTCTTGCTACTCTGCTGTGTTTAGTTGATGATTCTTGCCTGGCGATCGCTTCTACTAGAACCAAGTTTGTATCTGTTTTGACGCCGTATAGGCTCAGTGTAGCTTTCAACACTACTGTATGTGGTTCATGTAATTACATAAATATGAGCGCAACACAATATACTGTAAACCGGGATTGACTAGAAAAAGTAGTGTCATCACTTTGTCTAAACTTTGGCATCTGCCTGGTATCAATTCTTGTGACACCCCTATGTGTAACAGGTGAAACAGTGATACTTTCTGTATGGTGGGGGCTCATGTTCAGCTAGAAGCAGCTGGGATTCATAGGGTTTCCATCTTTTGTGTCTCCATGAGTGTTACATTTATTGCACGAGTGTGTACATGCATGCATTTACCTACACAGGTGTAAATTATGCAGTTGCATTAAAATTAACACTTTATTTTAGGAAGGATTTCATAATAAAATATAAAGTTTCTTGCTATTATGTTTTTAGATTACTATCAATCAGAATGTTTAGTTTATTTATTTGTTTATTTGTTTATTTACTCTATAGATTGTTTGACATTTTAGTTCCTTCCAATTTTGGAGACTGAGTTACCCAAGGTTTAAATTCATATATTTAAGGATGGAATGTTTTTCTAAGGTGTTGCCTTTCCTGAGTAAAATCCCCTTAGTTAGAATGAGGTTTTAACCAGGAAATCACTGATAAATATATGTGCACACTACATATTACTGATTTGGCCTCAAAATGTTAGACAGATGATGGCACCTGACTATTTGCCAAAAAGTCCTTTCAGTTGGCGGTAGTTAGGCTGTCCCTTTTAATGTCAGTTCATTAGAGGAAAATACACTTGCATGCATATAGAAATGTTTTGCATTTTATCTCAAAGAGGCTTAGCTGTACTTTTGAAAAGCCATTGTGTCTCTTCTGCAGAGTTAAGCTGGCGTAAGTGTCTAAGATTTAGACTTGAAAAGAAATGCCCCATAGGCGTGGGTCGATTCCAAATAATGACATACAGGACACGCTATTGTCACTGTGTTTGTTGAGCCCTTCTTTTCATGAGCTTTTTGGCCCTCAGCCTTATTTCTTTCTATCTCTTTTCATATCCTTTTGTTATGCGTTGTATCCTTATGTTGACAGTTTATTGTTTGTGCATGCCATGCCATTATAGGTGTGCAGTGAAGATCAAAGGCAGGTGCTTAAAGCCTGGGGATGTGGCGGAAGGTGTGGAGGGACACACTAGCATGGTTTCATTTGAAAACGCATCTTTATTTCTCCATTTTGGCCTTCAATCCACACTAATCCGGCGTTTTCCAGCACTGAAACCGGAGCTTTTCAACAACACTCTCCCAAGTCGATGAATCTAAAAATGCCGGGTTCGCCACCTAGTATAGACGGTGAAAACGGAGCTTTTCAGAAAGCTGACATCACATGCAGGATCACATGACTATACTACAACGGTAGGATTTTGGCAGAAAAAGTGCACAACACCGGAACCCGACTTGGCCAAGCTTGCTACCGCCCATAAGGAACAATGTTTTCGGATAAGACCTGGTTGAGCAAGTGTATGATGGTTTTCTGAACATACCATAACAGTATTGGAATTCTATTTTTGCTGTAAACGTGTAATCTAGTAGGCCTAGGCTATAATAATATGTACGTATCAAAAAAGATAAAGGAAACGTAGATCGGATGTTGTTTATTGTCTTTTTAAACTTGACAGCATATAACACTTCATTTGACTGCGCCACAATTCTAATAGGATACACTACCAATAAAACATCCTATCCTTAAACAGAGCATTTCACTGGAACTGGAATTATGCTAATATTTCATATTCTTCATGCTTCAACCTTAAAAAATGGACCGGAGATGTTAGAAATGAACTGACTTATTTACTTATTATATTGTAATGAAAACAGGCACTCAAAAGAACTGCTACAGCTCTGGGTTGGCCTTGTGCTCCACGTGAGTGACGGCTCTTTAATTAATGCCCTAGTAAAAAGGAAACCCAGGCGGGCCCTTTCTTCCATAGGCCAGCGGAATGAGGCACCCAGTGTTTGAGATGGCTTATTAATGCCTCGACTGGTTAGCCTTGGGTAAAAGGACAATTAGCATTATCCACTGCCATATGCTGCCCATTGAGTCCCAGACGGACACAAAGGCCTAGGATCTTGTGTGTGTGTGTGAGGCTAACCTGGGATCACCGCGGAAATAGTATCACCCCCGGTCACATGTGCAAACCAGAAGACCCACCAGAGCACCACCCCTCCCGTAGTGCTTTAATTACACTCCCAGGCAACAACACTCTAGAGTACTGCTCAGTCAGCAACACTCAGTGGCCCTGCATGTCAGCTAAGCTGACAGAGCTCCACATTGATGATATGCACGTGTGTGCCTGCATGTGTGTGTGTGTCCCTTATGCACTATGTCATGAACTGGTGGGGGGGGGGGGGGGGTGACAATCTTGGAAAGTAAAATATAGCTACATACTGTATACAATCAGCAATATCGCCATCAAGTCGAATCTGCGGTACCATTGCAGGGCACTGTGGCCATAACTGGTCACGGTGTGAGATTTGAACTCACAACCTACTGTTTATGAGGTTGATTTGACCACTGTAATATCTTTTGCATTACCTTTATTTTTCGCTATGGATCGCCATTATTTTGGGTTATCACACTAACACTGCGATAGCTGTAGAGCTTGCATCGCTGCACAAAACAAGGCAGGTCTGGTGACCATAGGTGACACGATGCCAAAAACATAGCAAAATTATTGTTGCACAGTTGACAACTAAGCGGAGCTATACAATACTACAAGTTAAGGGACTCTATGACCTACTGTTCGGTGGAACTGTGATTCTATGTTTGCAGCTGCAACCTGTTGGTGGCGCTACAGGGATAGCTGCATGGCGTAGCGTAGGCTCACGTAAATGTGCCCGTTTTTGCAAAAATCGACCAAAGCATTCTAGGACCTGTCATAGACTCACATAGAAGAAAAGAATAGAACAATTCGCAACACAACAGGTGCCTAACAACTTCTCCCTCCGAGTCACAACATGCGGTGGCATTAGAAGTGTGAGTTGTCTTAATTCCAGCGTCTGAACTGTTAGATCATTAAAAGAGGAATCTATGTTGGAAATAAAGCTGGCACGGGGGACAGGAGCTAGAAACATACCGGTGGAATCTGGGTGGCTGACCTGGCACTGATTTGTGCTACACGACAGGTGGGTACGGATCCTGTCTGTGGGACGGAGAAATCCTTCAGTCCTTCACTCCCTCTTTCCCTCCATCTGGAGTGGAGGAAGTCAGGGACCGCATCCCTGGTGTTTGGCCTCCAGTGTCTTTGATGTTCCTGTGTGGCTTGGCCCTCTCACAGCTGTACAGCGGGGCCCATTGTGCTGCCGCTGTCACTCTCCCGCCAGCTTGCAGGTAGAAAATAAAGAATGGTGAATCGGCCTCTGCTTTTTCTACCGCTTGTTTGTTTTCTGCCTCTCTGGGCATGCTGTAAATGGCATGCTGTAAATGGCATGCTGTAAATGGCCAAGCGTTTATTGTCCTCCTGTAAGCAGGCGCCATTATAGTTCCATTAGAAGCTGAGATGATCAAAAATGCAAATGCGGCTGACAATCTACTCATCTCCATGTACCTTCTAAATGAGCTCAATCTCATTTTTGGTGGGTTAGCTTGGTAATGTGTGGGGTCATTAAAACATAATATGTGAAACTCTGGTTGTGCATTACGTATGGGTTTGCTGGTGAATTAAACAAGTGTATATAGGCTATAGTGTAGGGTGGATGAGCTTCATAATGAAAGACGATCTCAAAACACTTGGACAGCAAAACTATCTTGTGTACCGTGTGTTTTTTTGCTAATGTGTAATTTTTTTTAATTTCAGGTGTACGCACCATCTTCAAACTCTGAAGACTTCAACAGAGATTCCCCTTCATACTCTTCTCCTAAACCTTCCAGCAGTATGTTTGCAAGCACTTTTTTTGGTGAGTAATCATTTCTGACCAGTCTTGTTATCTGGTGTGAAATTACTTATGTTATTTCAATAATTTGACTCAAGTATTCATTGTGATAGTGAAAAGCCCCGGATTGGGATCATTAGGTCCGTCCAAATGATATTATGCCCTATTAAAAAGTGCCCTCGCATATTACTTTTGGTTATACAACCGAATAAAATAATAATCATAATTATAACTTTTCCTTAATTATAGGCTATTGTATAATTTAATAATTTTTTTCAAAAGGCATTTGGCAATTAATATGCAGTATAGGATGTATTTCTTTGGGGTCCTGGTCATAGAAGAATAGCAGAACTGTCTGTTAGCCTTACCTTAGTATTGTCTCAGCTGTATTCACCTGAGCTCTTATATTTAAGTCCCCAAAGCAACAAAAGTGCTCCTTCGGTGACCCCCCAAATTAAGGGTGGGTCAGCCGAGGCCGGTCACACTGTGTCAAGATCATACTGTGAGTTCTGGATTGCTTTATCAGCTATCTGGACTACAGCCTATGACTTTCCCCGGTCGTCAGAAACATGAATTGAAATGTTACCTTCAATTTTTCTATCCTTAGATGGGACCCACAATTCCTCTGACCCATGGAATTCCTCCAACGGAATCAGCCAGTCCAACTATGGTGGAATGCTAGGAGGATCCTCATCTCACATGCCACAGTCAGGAAATTATAGCAACCTGCACTCACATGAGCGCCTGGTAAGCAGCTCAGCTGCTCAATAGAAAAATAGTTAAAATCAAAGTCTTATCCTAATTCTATTCTGCCTGTGCACTAGAGATGTCAAATGTGTATTCGGTACAGATATTTTCTTTAGCTCTGCCCACCTCAACCCACACGGTACAGAATCCCCACAGTTAGCTGTCTGTGTGTGTGTGTGTGTGTGTGTGTGTGTGTGTGTGTGCGCGCGCGCTTCAGCCTCACAATCTCTAACTTGTGTGTTGGTCTGGTTATTATCAGTGAAGACACTGCTGACTGGCTTCATATTAGTATTTGATCTCTTCTTGTCTGCCTGCTTGTCTGATGTAACTAACTGGGCATCACAGGGAGCCTGCAGCTGTTGCTGCTCTCCTGAGCCCTCTGTCTGTCGCTCTTCCATTCCCCAGTGAGCTAGCCATTATCATGGACCTACAAATCATTTTAAAATAACAAAAGAGAATCCCCTCTATCTTTAGTTCAAAGAGTACATGAACATTAAGGTGGCATTTCTTTTCTCGTTACAGTAGTGTTATCTTTCTGTGCTCAAGTCGTTTTGTAACATTTTCTTGACCAGTCCAGAAATCACTTTATACACTACACACTACAAGTGCTACTCAAAGTTATTACTACTTCTACACGTACACAGACACTTCTTCAAGAGGCTTAATTTAGGCTAATTTCTTTCAGAACTACCCTCCACACTCTGTCTCGCCGGACATCAACGCTAGTCTTCCTCCCATGTCCAGCTTCCATCGCAGCAATTCCAGCTCTTCACCATTCGTCTCAGCCACACACACCCCATCCGTCAACACCCCTGATGGTGTCATGGGTACGTACTGATACTGTGTCATGGGTACGTACATACTGGGCTACTTGCTCAGCTTCAACAGCTACAACATGATCAGCTGAACGTCCGTGTCTGTAATGGTAGCGGTGTGTCATGTGACCTCTCTTCCTCTGACCTCTGAGTTCACTATTATAAAGCACCCTCTCCCTTTTCCTAGCTGCTGCCAATCGAGGAAACGCCACTGGAAGCTCGCAGACTGGAGATGCACTTGGCAAGGCTCTAGCCTCTGTAAGTTAAACAACAATTCACTTACACACGGTATGTTTAAATAAAAATGACATTTTATTAAAAAAAAAAAATACAGTACAACACTGTATTGTATCTATAACAAATTGGCTGTATGTGTAAATATGGTTGGGATACCATTCACAATGTTAAAAAGCACTTTGAAGAACAGAAATATCTCAATCTCAGTAGTCAATCTAGGGTTCTATTCTCTTATATGCACTTGTAAAATGAAATCTTTTTAAATTTCTCTGAAATCGAGTCAGTGCATAAGAGTAATGGCCCACTTCTCCTTCTAAAAGGAAGTGACCTCCGTGGTTACACTGGGAATTAAGTGCTATACTGAATGCTGATTAAAAGAGCCCAAAGGATATGTTTCTAGTGGTTTTTGGACCTAAGCCAGGATAATTGTGGACTTAAACTAAGAGTATTCAAGAAAGGGAATAGTACATTAAAAATACTCTTAAAGCCTATGGATTACACACTAGTTTAAATAGTCAAACCATGGTGTCTGTGACATCTTGTCCCTTGTCCCCATCTCACATAGACATTTTTAAACATCTCCCTCTTATCTCCATCATAAAACATAATTTGAAGTACTCTCTTTAAATAGTTTTTAATATCAATATATTGCCAATATATATGACAAATATTCCAAGATTTTGTCTGCCTTCCCTGACTTCATCTCAAAGACTCTCCTTGCTGGAACAATATGATATAGGCTACAAAACGTTACCACATTCACATTAAGCTTGCTGATGTGCTGATGTAAAATTGGATTGGGGGATTGATAATAACAACTTAAGTCTTTTTATATTTGCACACTCAATTCTATTAGCATAACAAAGCTGGAGTGAAATGGACACGGTTGGGCTGGGGGTGGGTGGTTGTGGTAGGGGGCACAGGGGAGTTTTAGACTGCTGTGGCGCAACTCCACGGGCCGCCCTTTGTGAGGCTTTTGTTCTCCACCCTTTTAAATTGGCCGTGGTTATTGGTGTACTGCCGCCTGCGGGAGCGTAACTGATGCTGAGGCGGAGCTTAATTTATTCCAGTAAAATGAGCCGTGTTTCAGTTTGAATATGCCAGAAGTAGCCATAGAGCTTTAACAATAGTCAGGCATATATTGTGGGGTCAGAAGTCATGGTTATAAACGCCGCGCTTTTGAGAAATTCCGAAATATTTGTTTGGAGGCTTATTGGTTTCAGACACGCTTGCACGTCAAGCTGTTAATCCTTCTTACTTTACAGCTGAATTGATTGTCTGAAGGTGACGATGTTTAGCAGGGGGAAAGACTGATTTAAGACGTAGAATATCATTTGGGACAAATAGTCCTACCACCCCTCCCATCGGAGAACAACAGAGAACAACAGATCTCCCCTGTATGCTTAGGGAAACAACAGCCAAGCCTCCAGCTTGATTCCCAAAGTTGATTGAAATACTAAAGCCCAGAGATCAAGATTGAATAAGGAGATTATTGATAATGAGTGCATTCTATCATCCCTGCAGAAGTCAAATTGTTTCCTGCAAGCTCAATTTGATCTTAACTTGGAAGAGAAATCTCTATGGATCCCCTGTATTTTTCTCTGTTAATTAGTTTGTATCACCCCTAATACCCTGGGTTGTCCTAAGACTTGTTCCGTTTTTGCACAATACCGCAGGAAACGCAAGAATGTGTTGTGTGCTTTAATCCAGAATTTGTTTCAACAAATCAAATCCCTGTGCAATTTTTTATGTAATCCCGCGTTTCCTACTCTTGTGATTAACTTGTCACTCTAAATTTAAACAAGTTTGGAAATGCCTTTCAATATGCCAGGCAATACTTTAACACAATAGAGCTAGAGGTTTTCTGAAGTGTTCTGTGTCATCTAGGAGTGGTTTTATTTGCATTATTTTGTCTGTGCAATGCATGTCTTTTAATATAAGGATGTGGCTTTATTGTGTTCTTATTATTTAAATAGTTCTTAATAATGTAAAATATGACTTTGTATCCTTTCACAATCTGCCAGTGGTCTGGTATAACACGTCACTATCTTGTCAATTGCGGCACATTTAGTACATTTTCATGATTGTGAAACAAGCCTCACCTGAGGAAGACTTGTAGTTATATTACAGGGCATATTGTGTTGTATTCATTCTATGCCCATTCTGAAACACAGGTAACCATTAAAGGCTCATATGTATGCACGGAGCATGGTTGGGGTCTCTCTGGTAGTAAAATCCCCAAAATTGATGAGCCCATTTCGGATGAAAAATAGTAACACAACCTATAAAACAGGGGATAAATGACCATCTGTGATAATTAAGTTTTTTTTTTGTATGCTCGTTACATATGGTGCCTTCATAATATATTCCTCACATTCTCCTCTCTCTCTCTCCACCTCTCCATCCACCCATCTCTTCCTCTCTCCTCCCATAGATTTACTCACCCGACCACACTAGTAGCAGTTTTCCATCCAACCCATCAACCCCCGTGGGCTCTCCTTCCCCTCTGACGGCCACAGCAGGTGCGGCCTCAGCCGGTCCAGCGGTGACTGCCGCAGGAACCCCCTCTGGAAGGGCAGGTACAGCCTCAAACTCCTACTGCCTTCATATACTTACATGTTATCTAATTAGGTTAATAAATCAAACAAAGTAGTATATTTTGGGTCTTCTGCTCGCCATTATAGACTACACGCTTTTAAAGTATGGATTAACCCAGCTAACTAATTAGGCTATCTAGGAATAGTACAGATAAGTAAATAGCTTCCATGATCATGAACAGAGTGAAGGTTTCTCACATCATAGATGTTTATTGATACTTTTGGTGTGATATTTAATGTTAGTTAATTATCTGTTCATTGATTTGCTGCTCGCTGAAAAGACCCCTACAGTTGTGACATTCAGTTGTTGCTAAAAGAATTTACAGTCATTTATTTTTATTTATTGTGTTACTGCATGTATAGGCTACATATTGGTGTGACATGAAGAAAGTGAAAGACTAGTTAAAAATTATGCATAGCCTCGCCTCCCCATGGAAGATTGATCCATTTGAACACTTGACAAAATGCTGTTCCCCTAATGAACTGGCTTTCTAGTCTGTAAATGATGTGGCAGTAATGTAGCAGAGATGTTTAAGACAGCAATACAGTGGAAGTTCATCAAGTCTTGATGGAGAGTGAGTGAAGGAGACAGGGTATCACCAGGGCGTTATGCAGTGTGGGTTAATGTATTGGTGACAGCTGTCCCTTCGTATGCGCCCTCAGTCTCAGCTGTTGCCATGGCCTGTGGACAGCTGTTACACCCCCATGAACCAGGCAGCAAAAGTCCTCATTTATCTGCCAGTGGGTGGAGGGTGGTGGCTCTGACTCAGCTGATGAGGGAAATCCCTGTGTCACCTTGTTTACAATTACCAGTGCTAGTGAAAATGATTACAAGTATCGATCGGAATCAAAATATGCTTTAATATTTTAAATGTGGCTCTCCTATGACCATTTTACTTGCTTAAAAATAAAACAACTGGCTTTTTGGCAAAGGGATATTTTTTTCATCGTCTTGGCATTTGGCATGTTTTAATGTAACCCTCAAAGTCCATTCATCCTGAGCGTCTGATGATGTGCAGCACATTACTCAAGGCTGGTTTGTTCAATTACCCTTCCCTGGTGCACGTGGGGACCAGGGCCCCAGGCTAATTTTTCATAGCAGCTAGCCAGGAGAGGCTTATGAGGAGTTCCTGTATGATTCACACCAGGGAGAAATCTGAAGCAAAACAGAGGATTTTTCATTTCCTTTTTCAAAGTAACTTTTAATAGCTGTTAATTAAAGTCTGATTTTCTGAGGCTGTGTTTAAAGAAACATGAAAAGACTAGCATAGCAGAGTGTAGAAGTTAAGTTATTTTTCTGGAGAATAAATAAGTGGAAAGTCCTATTATAAACAGTTCCCTGTATTCAAGAGGAGATGTAATCTTTCTGTTTGTCAGAAGCATACTTAGGTTTGCTATTGTTGCATTTCTCTTCTTTCTCTTGTGTTTGTTGAATCTTAACTTATAAAATACCATTTTAGGGATTCTGTACTGCTAAATGCTTTGCAGATTACGTAAGATTTTAATCAGTATCTAAGCAAAGTGAACATCATTTCTTGGCTTAGTAATGTGTTGAAAGGATGAGCTGTACTGGCTTTCTAAAACTGTGATACATAGTGTTCAAAGAATTTCTTCTGTGAGTTGGTGTCTGCTTTTGTATCTCCTTTTTTATACTTTAGATAATTCAGTTCAACTATTGTAAAACCTAGCACAGACAATACATTTAAGGTTCATAATTTATGTATTCCTCTCAGTGAAAAGCTTGAAAAATATTTATAAAAAAATCTTGCTAATCACAGATATAGATATTAGTTCCTGTGAACTGGGCAGCTTTCAAGTTTTGCAGTGAAATAACAGTGACAACTCATCTGAAAGTTCACCCTTTAGGCCACATTTGATGCATTTTTTAATTGGCTGGCTACTCTTTAGTCAGCAGAAGCATATCAACAGTCATTTCTAACAAATGGCCGTAATCGCGGAGTGGTACCCAAAACAAAGTCCCCATCTGTACATCGTGCTACAGTGGACTCTATTTACCAGGATGTAAGATGGGTTTGGCATCCTTCCACCATAATTGAGACCAGACGGAGCACTAAAGAGCTCTGAGCTGGAACAGCCCACAAATAGAACTTCTTCTAAATAGCATGGAAGGGTTTATTATTGTCAAACTCCATTAGGGTTATTTGATTGTATAATGCATTGTTTGTTTGGCAGGATATGTGGATGAAATTAGTTTTAAGAAAGGGAAAAAAGAAATACTGAACCTAAATTTGAAATGTGATGAGCAGATGTGAATTCCATTTCTCTCACACTGATTTATACCAGACTAAATTAATTAGGTTTTCTTGTCTATGAGCTAAGCAGGGCTTGAAATGATCATTTTGGCTCTATTAGAAGTTAAACAATTCATTCAGATCTTTTAACAGTCTAATTACCACGTCTAGAATTACTAGTTATACTGGCAAGATAACAGGAAGTCATTAGTAGTCAATGAAATGGTTTAGGAAATGGTTTTCCCCAGATAATTCAAAATGGCAAAAAATCCTTCTTGACAGACAGACAATGAAGGCAAACAGTTGGCGATGCTTGTGTCAAGTTTATGCAATCAGAATTTCAAGTTCAAGTTTTTGAAGCTCTATGATGACAGTTTAAGACGCGTGGAAGTGGACAAGAGATTATCCTTTCGATGACTCCAGCCACAGGAAATGACGCAGTCTGCAACTGTACATTTTGTAAAATACTGTATCCACCGCAGAAAAACAATTATCCACAAAACAAGGATGTTATGTTTAGATGTTATGACTGCATGTTGTCCTGTCATATCAGTCAGCCTTTGTTTCAGTGTCTAAATTATTTTGAACGCTGGTTCAGGACCCCTGGGGTCACATCATACTTATCAAGGGGGTTGTTGGATAATTATCTCACAACCCCTTTTTAATTACAGTATTTTTACTATTTGTCTTCTAATTTGGTTTGATTATCTTTAATAAAATGTGCATCTATTTTTCAGTGTTTATTGAGTTAAAAAGTGGTTTATTGCTTAATTTTGCAGAAAAAGTACAAACTTCACTGGTTATGAAAGCATCAGCTGTTCTTGGTTGCTTACACCCCGTTCCCCGCTCTCACCAGGTGCTAACCAGTGGCCCCGTGCTGGTGGACAGACCCCCTCCTCTCCAAACTATGAGAACTCCCTTCACTCACTGGTAAGCCCCCCCCGCCTTTTGCATTCTTTGCATTTGTACTTTCTTAATGGATGGCCACTGTAGATAGGTTACCCATGGAGGGCAGGGCTAGCATTACATGGAGATTCCTGTCTGACAAATGTTGCTGGAAAAAGAAGGTGGGGGTTGAGGGATACCAAAACTGAACAATACCTGTCCCTCGAGGCGGGCCCAGCCATCTGTCTTCTGCTCTGTGTGCCAGAGCGGGAATGACGGCGGGGGATGGGCGTGGAATCGGGAGAGGGGGGAAGGGGGGGTTGGCGTGGTGGTGGGCTTGGCAGCTGTTGGCTTCCAACCACTGCTGCAGGATTCCTGCACTGTCTTACGGCCAGAGCCGTAGTTGGTATCACCTTTCTCACAATGTACGGTAGAACCTGATGCACCCACGGCACATTCAGACACTCTGGTGTGGGGTAAATATTTACCCACAAGCTAGATATACCACCCCCTACAAGTCAGCAGGAGGGACTATAGAGAAGTATATGTAGCATCAGTAGTCATAAGTTATCCAAAAAGTATTGGGGTAGTTCTGCCCCTGGTATTCATGTACTACATGTAGGTATTCTTCTGTATTGACAATCCTCTCTTATTCTTATTTGACTTTTGCCAGAAAAACAGAGTTCACCAGCAGCTACATGAGCATCTCCAAGATGCCATGTCTTTCTTAAAGGATGTCTGCGAGGTACTGCTGCCTTTCAGATGAAGGCCCTGATTCACTAAGAGTGCGTTTTTGTAGCAAATAGCTTAAGCAAAGATTCAAGTTATCTTAGAAAACATGGACACCATATGGTGTTGCATCAGCAAATGACAAAGTTTACAGTTAAAAAAGCCCTTGCTTTGTGTTATTATGCAATGTCCGTATATATTTAGACTTGTGTAGTCTCCAGGAAAAACTTTGCTACAACTTATTTGCTGGCAACGATGTCTGTGACTTCCATTAATAATAAGAGTTGTAGTATAAATCAACACTGCCCAAAAGGTGACCTATTTAAAGTCACCTGTTGAGAGATTTTGGTTGTGCTACTTTTCCTGAAGGAATGCATACTGCGAGATATTTTGTGAAATCGTTGCATGGCCAAACCCAGAAGAGATTATTAATTGGACAGTAATTCTATGCCATATACTGTATGGATGGCACACTCCCAACTGTTTTTTCTCTCTGGAGCCTCTGGTGCTCATAGTTCATGATTCGTGAACAACACAGACTCCATTTCACATATAACAGAATAGGTGCTTGGTGAATCGGGGCCTGAGAGTTTACATATTTGTCTTCCAACATCCTCATATTTTTTATTATTTTCCCTCTCACAAGGCTTCCAGTTTGTTTATTATATTACTTCATTGTTGTATTATTGAATGTTACTCATTGCTGTTGTGCCATTCCAGCTTGTAGTAGTAAAAACTCGTAGTAAAGGAAAACCATGCGGCTGGAGCACATCTGTCCAATTTCCAGTCAGACAGAAATGAGGGCAGTTGTTTATTTTTAACACATTTTAACCACACGACCTCAAGATGAAATGGCTCAGTTCTCCCGGTGTTTGGTTCGTCTTTATCTTATGTTGCAGATGTTTCATTTTCCTTTTTTTACCCTTATCCACACCATACAATCAGTGTACTTAATTTTTTCCGTAATGTGCTTATATTAAGCTGTTCTGTCCCTTCTTCTCCCTTCTTCTCCCCTCTTCTTCCCTCTTCTCCCTCTCCCTAACCCTGCGCTTTTCTATCCCCCGGTCCTCCCAGTCTCGGATGGAGGACAGACTGGATGATGCAATCCTTGTTCTGCGGAACCATGCAGTGGGCTCCACCGCCAGTCTGCCTAGCGACATACACAGTCTGCTGGGACAAGTACAAAATGGGCCAATAGCAGCCATTGGAGCAAACTTTCCCACCTCCACATTGGTTCCAAGTCGGACTTCAGCGATGGTATGAAAAGAAACTTTCTAGAGATTTCGGATATTTTTAGGATCTTTCTTTTAATGTGTGCTGTGACAAAGATGAATACATTATGAGAATATTTTTCTGTTTTGTACCTGAGGTATTTATTGTTGTTTGAGCTTTTCCAAGAGCATATTGAAATAAGTCTCAGCCACCTGTTTGAAGTGGGTCCACTGCCATGTGTTAAAGCTAAGACATTTTTCCACATCAAGCACTTGAATTTATACTGACAAATTTTCCATAAGCGTAATGGCTTCCCCAATGCTCCCTCTTCTTGGGAACGGCAGTATACACAAGGGTGAAAGGGAAATGACAAAACCTTCTTGGTCTGGAAAGTATTTGTATGTTGCAGTGTTAAAGACTTAACCCTCTTGAGGAATGGCGGAATGCAAGTCTCTGTGCAGTACTTGATGTGTTCTCCTTCAGAGTTATTATTTTTTAAGGAGCATTGGGATTGACCCTGGGTGCACATCTGTAGTGGACGTTAAGATGGGGAACTAATGATCTGAATTCATTGGGAAATAATTTGGCTCATTAATTTTATTTATTATTTTATACATCTGTGATTGGTGCGAGCATGGTTGGATTTACATATTTGCAAAGACAATGGATCCATACAGGAAGTAAACATGTGGAAATTAAGTCAACAGCAAGCAAAGACTGGGAAAAGTATTTGTGATTCTGCTAACATCTATGTTTTATATGTCAGTCTAAACCACCCATCCAAAATATTTCAATGTAAATACATTAATCCACTGTAGAAGATTGTGTTCTCTATTTGGATTTTAAAATTCTCTATGACCTTCTGCTCTATATCAGAGAGTTTGGCAATAATACCGTGTAGACCAGGAACATGCATTGTATGCATTGTAGCATGTTCTACCCCTGACATGCAGTAAGTGCTTTTTTGTGACCGTCTAATGAGTCAATTTAAGTGTAATGGCAAGTTGCTGGGGGTGTTGTTGACTGGCTGGGACTGTGAGAGAGAGTGTCCTGTGTGTGCCTTAACACAGCGCTTCCTGTGTGGGAAGATGTTCCGTCACACAAGCACAGGCCTTTACTCTGGCCAAACCCCTTTCTCCCCATCTCACCACCTCTTTTTTAACAATCCAGGAAATCTGAATCGCTGGACGCATGTGGCTGAACCCATGGCCTCCCCCCAAAAAGAGTTCCTCAGCTGTATGGTAATCAGGCACAGCCTTGAAAATGGCAGCGCTCTTCCCTTGCCAGAGCCCAAGCCTCCCTCCTCCTCCCCCTGCTGACAAAGAGTTGTTTGGACACCTGTTGAGAGCGCAGCAGAGATTAGCCTAGCGCTGAGGAAAGGGAGGCTCTGGGGGGGGGGGAGTGGGGTTAACGGAGGCCAACAGTGACTAGGGATCACATTCCACAAGAAAAGGGGTAGACAGCCCCAACACACCCATTGGGGCTGGCTGTTCCCGCCTTCCCTCAAAGGGAAACCAAATAGCTGGATAACATGTGGTAAACCTCCGCAAGGAGGGATATTGTGGTGCAACATGATGGGAGTCAACTGGAAATGGTCAGGCTGAAATGCAGGATTAGCCTGACAGCTTTTGAAAGCACTGAAATATTTGTGCTATACGCAACAACATTGTAATAAATTGCAGTGCAACGTTTGCAATGATTTAGATAGGTCTCTCGCTGCACGTCCTATACAGGTGCATGTATTATCTTTTCTTCACTTCCATAAATATTATGAAGTCAATCACCAAAGCCCCCCCTGGTGAGAGACTTGAGTCAGTTTTTCGAAACACTGACACTAGTATGAGTTACCGCTCTCTGTTTACTGAACTGCTTTAATATAGAGTGCTAAAGGGGCAAGATAGTCTAGTGGTCTACGTGTTGGACTCCCAGCCAGAAGATCGTGGGTTCGAACCCCAGATGCCTTACCCCTATCTGCTCCTTGTAATAACAACATGTAATTGTAAGTCGCTTTGGATAAAAGCGTCTGCTAAATGACCTAATTGTAATTATAAATCTTTGAACACACATTGTCAATAAAGTTTTATCACCCACATGTTGAAGTTTTATCATCCATTCACAAGTTTTATGTGACAATGACTCCTTGACCTCTTTGGGGGACTACAACATTTCTGATGGCTGTTATGGAGCTGCATATAATTGGAGTTAAAACATGGTTTATAGTTTTAGTGTGTTGTTAGAAAACACCCTGACGATGTTCTCCTGTACTCGATATAGGGTGGTGTCCACCGTGACGACGCAGCCAGCCTGAACAACAGCCATGGAGGGCTGCCCAGCAACGGCTCCACTTCCAGCGCAGAACTGAACCACCAATTAGAAACTTTCCGAGGTCAGTTTACATTCCTTATGTCTCCATAAGGACCAACTGTCCATCAAACATACATCATACATACGTCTGATAGTGGTGGTATTTAACGAGGCATGTCACGGGCTGGCTGAACGGGAGCCAATACAGAGAACATGACTAAGCCTTAATGGATCTCCACCATGTCCTACATCTGCGTTACCCACTACAGGTCTCGCTGCGAGCCTGGCCAGCCACGTGGAGCTGAAGGTGGAGAACCCCGACAAGGAAGACATGCACGACAACCACTCCTCCGACGACCTCAAGTCAGACGACGAGGGCGACAAGAGAGATGTAAAGACTCCCCGGGGAGGCACGCGCACAAGGTAAGAGCACGGTGAAAGGCGGGTTAAAAACACACACACACATACACACACACACACACACACACTGCCCTAGAATGTTTGATTGGTCTGGGGGGGGGAAGAAATAGGGTTAAACTCCCATGGGGAGTTAGTTTAATAAATGATGTTTTGAAGTACAAATCACTTTAAAATAGCCCTGTCTTTAAAGAGTAATGGCATCATTATGGCTTTCCACTATTCTCCAAGATATAACACTGCCGTTTGGCAGTTGGCAGAGAGGATAAGGGGGGAAGCAGGGAGCCTGTGAGCAGGGATGGGGCCTCCCACATCGGAGACCATTTGTACAGGAAGTACACAATTACATTACATTTCAAAGGTTTTACTCGCACACGGGGGTGCATCTTGTGTACCATTTTGGTTGTATATACAGAATAATGACAATAACAGTAATCCTTTTTGTTTAATATAGTCAATATACTGTAGCATGATCAAATGCACAATGCTTTTAAATTGTTTTACTAAGAACTATTAGGTCATTCACTCAATAATGGATGATATGATAACACATGATCATATCATTTGCACTCTGGAGATTTTTCCTTAAATGTTTTAAACGCAATCTGTATTTTGCACTTTTGTATTGTACACTATCATTGATGTAGCTATTTTCTTCTGTTGACTATAATTTGCTAAATACTAGATTTGTCCATACTGGTGCAAAGGTAGAACAAAATGCAACGGACCCATAATTAATGTTAGGATCTACACCTGTGGTCACCCTACTAGGACACCTCTGTGAAGAGGGTCCATAGTTGCACTACATGTATAGTTCCTACCTGTATGTTTACTTGTTATTGTAGTATGTATGCTTTAATGCCACACTGAAAATCTGCTTTAAAGATCAGAAGCCGTATTTTGTGTGTGTGTGTGTGTGTGTGTGTGTCTCCAGCCTTTCTGTTCAAACAATGTTGTAACCAACGTGGCCTCGGGTGGCCGTCTCTCCCCTCTACAGCAGCATCAACGAGGACGAGGATCTGAACCCTGAGCAGAAGGCCGAGCGGGAGCGCGAAAGGAGGATGGCCAACAATGCCCGCGAGCGCCTGCGGGTGCGAGACATCAACGAGGCCTTCAAAGAACTGGGCCGCATGTGCCAGCTGCACCTGAAGAGTGAAAAGCCCCAGACAAAGCTCCTCATCCTTCACCAGGCCGTGGCTGTCATACTGAGCTTGGAGCAACAAGTCAGAGGTCAGTGTACACCCCCATGCCTGGCCTGACCTACGGAAGACTGTAGGCTTTACCTTTATACCAGTGGTTCTCAACCGCTGCATTATTTTATTATCTCGCATGCAAACTGAATTAAGAGACTCTCTTTGAGGATAATGAAGGAAACCAATGGTTTTATTCCTTCCTAATGTCTTCCTGCGCCTACAGAGCGGAACCTGAACCCCAAAGCAGCCTGCCTTAAGAGACGGGAGGAGGAGAAAGTGTCTGGCATTTCCGGGGACGGCCAGCAAGGCCACACAGGGCTCCATCCAGGCCTCACTGACACATCCAACCCCTTGGGCCACCTTTGAGTAGCAGACAGGTACGCCTCACTGCATTAGATTTAATTTACTAATTAGGATTGGCCGAGATAGCGTTTGTGCTGACAGATGAACACAGATTAGTGGTGACTAGTTGATTCATGTATTCCTTTGATCCTCTTCCCGCTTCCAGATCAAAGTGATCCACATCATTTCTGTAAGATAGAGTGGGTGACCTTCCCAGTGGCAGTGTGTTGACCCCACTTGGAGACGACAGACCACTTGAAGCAAAACTACAAGACTAACGCAATCCAGCTCAATGATTAAAGAACCCCCCCATGTCCATTTTCCTGTGGCTGCAGCCAATGTCTATCAGTGATTTTCTGCCCACAAAAAAAACAAAACTCTAGCACATATCACTGTCTGAAAGAAGCAGGTTGCTTCTGAACAATCGGAGACTGTTGCAATCTCCAACATTTTGTGGAAATTGCCTTGTGCCTAAACTGAATTGACGAACGCATTGTAACAGCAATTGTTCTTTGTTTATTTCTTTTTTCTATTTATTATGTTATTGATGTGTGTGTCTAAAGGGAAAGTTAAAAGGCTTTTCAGTGGATCTACAGTTTGCCAGTGTCACTAGGCCAGGAACTCCACCCTGAATTCTTGTACTACTTCAAGATGATGGGAAAAATATTTGGACACTGAAATGGTAAGATTAATTTATTGGCCAGTTCAGTGATATTTATAATGCAAACCCTGTCTGTTGTCTGAACTCAAAATTGAAGCACTCCTAAATATGTTTTTATGATATATTATTTACATTTTATTCATTCCACAATGATCAGCATCTTTAACCAAAACTACCTATGCTTGTCTCTGTAATTTAGATTAGTCACCATGCTACTGACAGAAATATATAGTAAATTAATTGTAAATGTAAGTGCTTTGGTGGACTAATAGGCCCATATTGGATTAGATTATGGCAATTATAGTATGGCAAAGGTGACAGTGAAATGGCAAACTCTACTTTTACTGAAATGCCAACCTAAATTATAGTTTTTTTCCCTCAGCAGTGAGCAGTAAAATACAGAGAGCAAACTATTTGTAAACCTTAGCATTCCCTGCATTTTAGTGTCTTAACTAAGGGAAAAGGGACTTCACTGCCTTTAAGTTCCTTTGCCATATAGTGTTAAATGTCAACAATGACACTTTTAGAAGATTGTTGTCTTTGTTTAGCCAGATAGCTATATTCTCTGGACTTCAGTGCAGAAGTAGCTTCTTTTTGTAATTTCTTGCCACTGGCTAATCAAATATTACTGGTTGAAGACATTTCAAAACGATGACCATGATATATCCTGGCCTGATGAACATCTCTCTTAATTATCTTTCTGTTATAACTCAGCAATATACATATAAATAGTTAAAAGTAAACAGTTATTCTAAGTAAAAACTACGTATCTTTATATATGTTGTAACAAGTAATTTCTGAGCTCTGAGCATACCGTATAATGAATTGGCAGATCATTTCTAAGTTACTTTAATAGTTTCAATATACTGTAGGTTGTGAAATACAGTGAGCCAGACTAGATATTTAATGAATATATGTGCTCTTTAATATCAATCATAGGTGGTTTAATAGAACCCCAGCACAATAATGAACAACATCGGTTTAACAGCATTTTCTTTTATGTATCAAGACATTGGTCATGGCTTTATTTTTTTCCTATCAGTCTGCATGCTTTATGGTAGTCCTTTAGTCTTTGGTCTTAAGACTTACTTTATATTCTATTTATTTCTTAGTATATTGTCTTCCATCATAATCTACAAATTCATACAAGGCCGCCACATCCGGAATGAGTATTCCATATAATGGCAATTGGGATTCGGAATGCCACATTAAGAGTTTACAAAAACAAATAACAACTTACTTCTTGTGGGGAAGCACAAGATGTTATTGTGCATTCTCTGACTGAATGTGGCCTTGGTTTTCATTTCAGTATTCATGAGCTTGTATTCATGTTGACAGTCTTTGATTGAGGATATATTGTATCTCCCCTCCCTGCTCTCTATGCTTCTTTTATTTTATTTTTTTTACTTCCTGTTCTTCCTATGTTTTCCTTCTCCTCTGTTTGCAATTGGAGTTTGCTGTATTCCCAGATGCTTTCCCTTGTATAATATATGAAGAAAAACAAAATGAAAAAAAAAACAAAAAAACAAAACATTTGGCTTATTTTTCACTGTAGTTAGTCTTTTATACAATAATATTGTAAGAATATTTCTTGAATTCTAAATATTACTCTTTCTAGATTTTTGAAATCAAAAGTTTTGAGTAAAAAGTTTCTTACTTTATTTTACTATATTAGATAGTAAAAAATGTACGGTTATTTACCATAACCTGTCCATTATTATCAGAAATTTACAAATGGCATCTTAAGAATATAGCAGGATTGTTGTTTGCATTCTAGTACTTACAAAGCATTGTGTGAGGTAAAGAATCCTAAAAGTGCGATCTATATCTTATATTCAGGGGTGCACATAACAGGTGCGCATGCATGGTAAAAATAAACGAAGCGCTACAGAAAACGCGAACCAACATTTTTGGGTACACGTTTACTTATTGGAGTAGGACTTTTTTCCATCTTTGGTAAGATCATGGTCATGATGATAAGTGTGTTCATGAATTATTAGTTGTTAAATGTCTTTCTAGTTGGCTTTTCCCCAAATTAGTAAAATATTAAATCCAGCGATAAGTTAATATTAGCTTAAGTTGCAACTAGCTTACATTATTTCTCTGGTTTTAGGAAAGTGATGACGACAGCTTGTAGGATAAGTGCGCATCTTCGGGTGCTCCCTTGAGAACCAGATAAAAAAAGTTATGTGCACCCCTGCTTATATTCAATCTCCATTGTTGGTTGATAAAAGATTTGTTCTTGTATCAAATGAAATTCAAGGTATTGTTGATGGACATCATAAAAATACAGCAACAACAATTTGAAATGTCTGTCTCTTTTCAACAGAAAAACAAAATGTATATAACATTTATGTTGCAATAAATGTGCCATCTTTTTTTAAACTCAATTGTATGTGCATTTCTTTCACTCACTAAGCAACAATTAATTCTGTTCTCCATATTTCAAATTTATTTTCCCTTCATGCATTTTTATTTTATGAAGTAACATTTGCTGGCGATACAGGTGAAGTGTGTTATCTCAGTAACTTAGGATTTATTAAATATTTCATATTGTTTATGTTTTCCTCTTGGACATTTCTACAGTGGATTTAGGCCAAATGAGTGTTTTTATAGTATGGAACTTTTTTTCTCAAAAATAATACCCGTGGACCATTGTAGTCTGTATGAAAAGTATTATGGAATATGTTTCTATTTTTAATAAAGTGTGATAGCAGTGTGCTGTATACTGTATGTGCTCTGGTCTTACTTTTACAGAAATTTGGGGTGATCGGGCGGTGGTTCTCTGTTTGAGTCTCAGTTTTGAATTGCGTGTTCCCCAGTTGTGAAAAATTTAGCAAATCGTAGAGGCGGAACTTGCAAAATCAGGATGGCTTTACCAGACTAGGTATAGATACTATATGACTATCTGCTTTAAAGGTTCGGTTGTGTTATAGTGCCACCAGAATCCCAAATATAAAAGTTTGGCTACTTGTTGGTGGAGGGGTGTAGTATAGTGTGCTCCGAGTTACCAAAACATTTCTGTAACTCTGGTCTCAACCACAACACAAATCGAGGTGTACTTTAAGTGATTGCATCCTTTCATGTACAGTACCTACAGAAATGTTCTGTCTGCGGTACGTTTACAGTACGCTTGTTAATGCAATCTAAATGGTAATTGTTGACTTTTGAAACTATGTGGGACCACCCTGTTTGAACTTCCTGTGGGTCTGACGGCCTTTATGTGGGCCTGCTGACAAACAACAGTTCGTTCCCTTCCTTGAAGTCTAACCATAGAGCTGGCACGAACTTCATGAGTATGCTAACAGTATAAATACATCCCTTTGGTCTAACTTGTAGGATCCCTACTCAAAAATGTATTTTTGTTAATTAAATAACAAATTATTGCCTTAATGTTGTGTTGTATAGCTTCTTCTTGTCACATCTCTGCACAGCCACAGTTATTTATAATACTATCTCAGATAAAAGTCACGATAGTAAAGAAAGATACGACATGAAAACCATTTATCTGTGTCACTGTCACTTTTAATATGTCAATTATGTGCAGTTGCCAGTAGCAGTATGCAGGTTTTCCTAGCCCGGGTCAGATAGCACTCTCTACTGAGCATGCCCAGAGGTCCCAGCTGTGACACCACACTGGGGAACAAAGACAGTATTTTGTGCTGCTGTAACACAACACGGTGCCAGAGAGCTCAGATTAAAGGCTATACGACGCACACTATAGTCCTGTGAAAAACATGAAAACTGGGGGCCACTACAAAGACATGGGTCAGCTGGGACTTTGAATACATTATACCCTTTGATCTCGATTAACAAGGTTTATGAAGAAAAGAACACCTTCCAGTTTGACATCCATTTGACGCTTTATTCAAAGTGATAAAATACATAATAGCACAATGTTTACATTGATTGTAGGGTTGTCTGTCAAGACAAATAATTTAAAACATTTTACAAATATTGTCAAATCAAAATATTTTACATTGCAAGATAATATGCATGTACTGCCTGGAACTGCCTGGAATCCTGTCCCGGTTATTTTTAGCCCACCTTATTTCTTATTGCTCTGCGCTGTTCACATCATCTTGGAATACTCACAATAATACATATGGATATTAACAATAACCTATATTCTACACCAGTAGAACTCAACATTTTAGAATGACCATTTATTTTTAATGCACAACGTAATAGTAATATACTGTAATAACACAACAAATGAACAGCAATTAAAACCTTTTCTAAAAGATACATTAAAATTATTATATCACAACATAATCTCACATACTCCCAAGAATGTCTATACTGACCCCCTCCTCATTCTACACCAGGGACGTGCAGAGTTCTACAGGGGCAGGGGCGAAAATGTAAAAAGGGGCATGGAGCTAAGTAATTCCAATTATTAATCACTATGTATTCTTATCACCATCACCCTGGTAAAAATTGTCAGACTGTGTGTGGTCACAATTATGATTATGAGATTGATACAACCTGCTGGTATTTTACTTTTTAACTTGATGAAATATAGTTATAAAATATGAAAAAGGCAGCTTTGCTTGAGCAAAAAACTTTGTGGAAAGATGAATCCAACAGGATCTTTACAGAAAAAGCCAATCATTAAATAAAAGCCCACTGTATCCCCATCTGGACAGACTATTACACACATAGAACTACTGTATAATGGATGGACTGTATCCAAATTAAATGACACACCTACTGTATCTCACTGTAAAGTCAGTAAAACTGATTACACTTTGGCAGTGGTAGGCTACCTTGATTTCAATATCAAAAAGAAATCATAAAAGATGTAGGCGTAAACTTAACGTTGCAATGGAAATCTAACTAACTTTGTGTTGTAGGTTACTTACCAACACATCCCATGCCGATAAATTTTAAGTGGGCTGTATGAGCAAACTGCTACAGTAATACTGCTAATAGCCAACCACAATGATTAGGTTAGCAAGCAAGCTCGTGGCTGTTGAGCCGGGAAGCAAGACGCTACACATACAGTAGCAACAAGTTGGCTTCATCAAGTGTATGATGGCAGAGACCGTGGCAAATAAACTCTTTTGACTTTCTTATGATGCATTTATTTCTGTTTTGTGCATGTTGTCTTGTTAATTTCTATTTAAAAGTATGTAAGGCTTAGGTACTTTCTAGAGCCACACAGACCAAAGCATAAGCTGTACAAATAATGTATTTAATACAAAAATAGTTATGGATAGTCAAGTCCTTATAGGCCTGTGTAGAGGTATCAGTCTCAGCAAATGCTGTGTGCTGTCTTACATTTTTTAATCTACCAAATGCTGTCTTACATTTTTTAATCTACCAAGAAGAAAACAGTGACATAGTCCCAACCTAAAAAACACACAAAACACAAGAAATACTATGAGAATCAGTCAGGAAGGATGAGGAGAGAGCAATTGTCTGTGGCCACCACCTGCAAAACCATTCCCTTTTTGGGGGTTGTCTTGCTGTAGCCTCTCCAGTGCTCCTGATGTCACTTTCATCTGCACCAAAACAGGTGACATTGATAGTATTTTGTTTTATGTACCACAATGTAATTATTTATTAAATTAATGCTGAGAGGGAACTTTTGACTAATTTGGGGAAAAGGGCAGGGGCTTGAGCCCCCAGACCATGTGTATCTCTGTATTTCAACCTCACCGAGTGAAATTTCTCGACTGCTGCATGGCGACTGTCTACTGTCCCTCTCTCTACAAATATTGCTATATTTCATGCCGTCTTAACATGAATTACAGTATTATGTTATTTGTATGTATGTATGTGTGTATGTATTTGTATGTGTATGGCCTTATGCCTGACCCAACCTTCATTATCTTTGCACCAATCATTTTCACTATGGAACACTTGATAGGAATTTTGTAATAGGGTTTTTGTAAATGCCACTGTAATGGCTCAGATTCCTATTAACATAACGGCATGGAGGCAGCCCATTGATTACCCACTAGATGACGCTCTCGCGTTTAAAAGGCTTTTCCAAAGGAGTCAGTCGGCAGCGTTTATTAAGTAATTGAGCGTCAAATACCTTTGGGCAACCAGTCGTCATTCAGATGGGTATATTATATTATTTTGCAATATAACAACAGTATAGGCTACCCATCTGTCAAAGTAATTCACAATTAACTATAAAAGCTTATACAAAAGAAAGGCGAACCCATCGATTTTTATTCACACAGGCTATGAAAGCAGGGACTCTTGGCTCAAAAATGAACTAGACATTTTCCTTCTCGCCATTTTATTTTTATGCAAAGGGGGAGGTGTTTGTCATAAAAATTAATTACATTTTATTTAATGCTAAATGTATAAACTATACAAAAAAAAACATGAATTCAATTAAATGTAATAAATCAATGAGAACCGATCACCACATGCATAAAACATTGCCCCTTCGCTTCTCTAATGAGCTATTCACCCACGCCTCAACACAAACAGGCTGATCAAGCCTCCCTGCTATGAGGTCTACTCAAATTAGTATAATAAGAGCCACAGCTGAGCTGGCATGAGCAACTCTTGAGAAACTCTCTTGTAAATGCGTTGGACCAGTCCCTGGCTGGTGGGCGGGTTTGTATAGTTCTTGCAGGAGGCGGAGCTCCGATGAGTGTCGGACGTCTTTCTGAACTGTACTAGGACTAAGTGAGAAAACTCTTGTAACATAAATAATTTAAGGAGTTCTGTGCCGTGAGCTTTTGTAAGCTTACTTTCTTAATTCACACAAAGTACTGTGTTTATTGTCACACATCTGATCTACGTAAAGTGGACGAGTAAGAACAACGGTGCCTGGTAAGTAAAACTTTTCATTGTAGCCAAATCATGTAATTATGCTCGAGACGCAAGAGGGTCTAATCTGATCTTGATCAATTAATGTGTGCAAGTTTTCACCTGAAGATTATCATCTAAAATAAATGTTAATTAGCTTTTAAAGTATCGTTGCCTGACAAAAGGATCATAGATTTTCGTAGCATATTCTTTGCCACCTGTTGCGCTCTACATCGATACGGAAAATAAAATTGGTGTTGGTGTCAAATTGGTTCTTTTGTCAGTTTTTTTGAATTGATGTTCTTTATTGAATAGATAATATGCAATAAACTGTTTGGTTACCGTTTGTAGGCTTTACACACAAACGTTGTAATTGTTTGTTTGCATTGCACAAGTTAGGTTGCCACCTGATGCTCAAAAGTTCATAATTATACAGTAAAGGCCTAAGTTTGTTGTTGTAGTAGTAGTAGTAGCAGCAGTAGTAGTAGAGTGAATACTAACAACACGTTTTATGCTCTTTTTTCTTCTTAATCGTTAAACTCTGAATGAGCACCAAATGATTGACCTTGTGTGTATTCAAAACTTTCCTGCATGCCCTGCTTCCATGAACTGTAACTTTACATGCATTCTTTCTCGACAAGGCAACTCTCATGGATAGTAAACATGCATGTGAGAAAAATCTTTCTCATTCTCCTGGATAGTTAAAGCAGGGGGTGGGGTGTGGTACTAGTTTTGGATAGGGGGTCACTGAAGGATTTGGCTGACCAAGTTTTTCCTCTGCTGTAAAGACTACAATGACAGGAAAATGTTGCACACACTTCAGAGCCCTTGTGGTTTGGACATGAAACATAATGGAAGAAGCTATTGTGTTGTTATATCTTCCAGACAACTAATAGTGGAATTGCAAAACCACCAGTACCAAGTACCAAAAGCGGTTGTAGTATGTTTTCGTTGCACCGTTAAACCAACTAATCTTTAATACGTTATCTGTCCATACTGGGTGCTTGGGCATAATTTAATTGTAGAATAAGGATTGGGAAATCTACCCTTTTTGTATTATTCTGTGACGTTGGGTTTCAGCTCTGTTGTGAGTCTTATCAGAGCCCTTCTTCCAGGCCTATCACAATTTATCTTGGTATTGTTACAGGTGGACAGGGACTTTATCAGCAAATAAACAGGAACCTCTAGGGGCCTTTGTCCCATTAAACGCATTGTTTCCACTGTCTTTGTCTTTACTAGCTTTCCCGGCATATCTTTTGGAATACAGAGTTAACCTCTATTGTAGGCATTATAACAAACATGTTGCAGGGTTTTGGGGCCACCGCAGAATGCAAAATGTGATTGGTTATTTCTTTGGAAAATGTAATTTGACCATCCTGAATTCCTCACAATACTAATGAATCAGATCAAGTTGGAATTTATTCCCGTCGAATACTGTATCATTCTCTAGGGCTGACAGTATTTTACAAACGCACACTAAATATGGCAGCAACCAAAGTTATTTAGTGATAACGAAGGCTATGGGTTCTTAGATAATATCCAGGTTTATATGACGTATGAAGGCAAATGCATTGCTCTTAAGGCGTTTAAGATATACTCTTTGTTAACACACTGTAAACAGTAATTTTCCTACACCACTATTAGTCACCCAAGTTGTTATGGCTTTTTAAACATCACCCGGTCATGTTTGTTCTACTAAACTGCAGAACATGAAATGCATTCCTTTAGTAACTAAAGGAATGCATTTCATGTTCTGAAACCAAGTTAAGAGTTCATAGGCAATCGGTGTTACTATATTTTTATTCATAATCTGGCCAGATTATTTTCCACTGAACACTTCATTTAATTTCAGAGACACTCTTTAAAGAAATAGGGTTTAAAGAACATATGATTTATGCACTGTATATGAAAATGGCTTAATGTCTTATTAAATTGTTCATTTTTAAAAACATTTGAGATGATTACATTTTATAATCTCTAATGTATGACTAATCTCATCCTCCACAGAGGTGAGTCACCTGCTTCAAGGGAAGGGGGGGGCACTTCTTCTTTTGCTAATGGAGCCGTACAGAGTGACTGGTCTTCCAAACAGCGGACTGCAACGGGGCTACACCCAGCCATCCCGTCCCTCCAGGGCTCCCACTAACGGGGCTGGTAAATATGGTTTGAGCATCCGTGTCCAGGGAATTGATGGGCACCCCTATGTTGTTCTGAACAACCAAGAAAGGGCTCCTCAATCTCTCATAGACCCCAACAGCAATGGGCATGTTGACGCACAAGACTCCTTCATCGATAACTATGATGAATATGACTTCAGAGGAGATGGGGAGTCTGGCTCCCACAGCCCCTTTATAGAGTACAGGTCTCAGAAGATGATGCACTCTACAGACACTCAAAACGGCACCGGGGAGTCGAAAGCAAAGAGACCATCTTCTCTCCTGAATTTCCAGAAGCACCCTGAGATCCTGCAGCCATATGACCCAGAGAACAACTCCCTTGATGGTTTCCGTAGCTTGCCGTCACGCCCCGTCTTCCTGGCGGAGACGCAGCCGGGCCACAATCGCTCCTCTCCCAACTCCACCTTACCCCCAGCAAAGCCCTCCAGCCTGGACCAGAACAGAACGCAGCTCCCATCCCTGAGCCAGACGGAGACGGCCCCCTCAAATGCCCAAGCCAGGCCCAGGCCACAAGCCCAGGTGGCCGAGCCTCAGCCCGAGCCTCAGCCCAAGCCTCAGAGTTCTTCTCAGGCCAGGCCTCCCCCGAACACTCAGCGCCAGCCTCGGGCCTCTAGTCCCGCCAGTGAGCCGAACAAGACCTTCAGTGTGTCCCCCAGTACCCTCAGTAGTGCCGGCTCCAGCCTTGAGCGCCCGCACCGCGAACCCGACATCCTCCCCCTGCGCAGGACAGACTCCAGCGGGCCGGTCTTGCAGGCTTCCTCCCGCTCCCGTCATTCCTCCACGTCCTCAACCAACACCGCCAAGAACCTACAGGATGACCAGATGGAGGCCCTGTACGGAGACACCATAAACCGGCACCAGAACCGCCGCTACATCCCCTTCCTCCCCGGTACCGGCAGAGACATCGACACCGGCTCCATTCCCGCTGTGGACGAGCTCATTGAGAAGTTTGACGGTAAAGATGGCGGCCACCAACGGAAGGGCAGGACCGGGCGGCGGAATAGGATCAACCCGGAGGACCGGAAGCGCTCCCGTAGCGTGGACAGCGTCATGCCGCTTGGCTGTCGAGAGGGCTCCAGCTACATGGATGAGTTCAACAAGCAGCAGGGCACGTCCAGAGAGCACGTCCTCCGCCCGTCCCAGCTCCGGCTGCAGAAGGCAGCTGGCAGTCAGGACTCCTGGGTTACAGCTGTGGACGGGAAGGTCAGTCCTAGGGTCTCTGGATCCCCCGAGGGCACTGTAGGAGGCTCCCTCCGGGCATACAGGAGGCCCCTGACTCGATCCTCTACTCTGCCCCTTGAGAAGGAAGAAGAGGCCTCTTCAGCTGGCAAGGTGAATGAATCCTATGTGTCGCCGTCTATATCCCGGCCCTCTGCTTCTACAGGCAAGACACCTGGAAAACAGACAGAAGCTCAGGTAAATGTGCTGATAAAGTGTGTTATGTTCATTAGATTGTATATAAAAGTGTCTGTAAAACTTTTTTGACAATGTCAGTAATGTCTTTATTTACATGTTTTACTATTGCAATGGTTTTCAAACTGTGGGTCGGGACTCCTCAATGGGACACAATATGCCTTTGGGGGGTAGTCATGAAATTACTTCAAGATTTTGAAATCTTTTTAATCACAGATTTTCTGATCTTATGCTGTTTATGGTTGTCCATAGGCCTACAACATATTTATGTTGTGAAATTATTTCAGCTATACAGTATACTAGAATAAGACATGTCAAAATGATCATCTAAACGTTTCATGGACCTCCAGCATTGTGATCTCTCTCACTAGTATTTTCTGTTTCCTTCCAGGTGACACCTGATCTTCTTAAAGGTCAACAGGAGCTTTCACAACAAACGCATGAAGAGACGGCTAAACAAATTTTGTTCAATTACCTTAAGGATGGGTGAGTTTTCTCAGTTTATTTTTGGTGATATTTATCAATATCATGTTTTTTTTGCATTCAGTAAGGTGTTCATTATTAGTGTGATTGGAGTTTTAGACCAATTAATTATTGCAATTGGTTATGGGAAAGCAAAATGTGTTAACTATTGTAGTCACATGTTTAAGTAATTTGTCATTTTACATATTGAGTCATAGCCTCTGTTTAAATGTTGTTATATCTTCTTATACCTTGTTTCTAAACACTGCTGTGTGAATCTGTCACTGTACTTGAACCAAGAGTTGGACGCACTACAACGTCAACATAGCATGTGCCAAGTTTCACGCCTTGGTAATGCATCATCTAAAAAGTAACTGCTCTGAAATGTTCTTTATCAGACTTGGGCTGTGATAAAAGTGAAGGAATGCGCTCTCCTTTCCCTCCCATCTAGTCTGTAAATAATTCTGCTCTCTGGAGTGTGTTTTCCTACCGAACATCTGAGTTTTTCTCTCCCTTTCTTCCTCTACCTAAAATAAAAATCAATTATCTTAGTCAGATGCAGGAATAACTTGAAGGAATGTGTGTTTAGAGTAGGTTGAATATTGAATATGTGGCACAAACCATATCTTGTGTCTAATACGTTATCTTGATTTGTCAAGAATTGACCATGTCAAATTCCCTAGTAACATATGAAATTGCACAGAAATACACACAATTCCCTACGATGGAAATCCTGAAAGCTAACTACTTTCCATGTTCCAGCACTCCTGCATGTGCTGCTTAGTTGATGTGAAACGAAGGCAGGAAATCATTCTGGGTGTGTCAGGGCACAGGTCAGGAGTCACAGGACAAAGGAAAGGAAACCCAGATGGAAGTTGTGGGATGAAACTGAGCTACATTCCCAAGGCCCAGACAAACATTCACCAACTGAAGTTATAAACGTTTAATGGAAATCATCTGGAAGAAGGAACAGGGATGGGGATTCTGCTTTCTGTGTCAACATTGGGATGAACTGAACTAATATCATCAATGGTTGCTATATATTGGATGATGATTTTTTTTTTTTAATAGGGGGTCAGTGAATCTGACCTAGAAAACTGGAGCCCGCCTGGTTTTTATTCGAACGCATAGGCTATTATTCAACTACTTGACTCTTAATTAGAGCTGTGACGGTATGGATTTTTTTTCTTACCGCTGTGAAAAAGCAACTTACTACCACGGTTTGGCAGTTAACCGCGGGTAAAATGCATTTTAAAAACACAACATAAATTAAAAACTTGCCGGTCAAAATGTCTGGTAATAATAAGCGGGGCATGTCTGTTTTGACAGCGAAACAACCCATTATGCCTACAGTACTACTTCTCGTCTTGTGGGCATGTTAGCTGTTTCTGTAGGACCATCCTTCAAACCGGCCCTCAAAACTAACCTCTTCGAACTTGCATTTTCCGGTTAACAGACTTTTTCCCTCATTTTCATCTCCTTCTCATTGTCTGTCAAGTAACCTTGTCTACGTACCTTGTCTGTTAGTCTGTTTTGTTTTGTCTGTTTGTATTCAAAATTGTAAAGCGTCTTTGAGTGTTTAGAAAAGCGCTATAAAAAATAAATGTATTAATATTATTATATGCCAGAGTGCTTTGGAATTGGCAATCTTTATAACTACAGTAGTTGCAGTGTTACAGTAGTACAGTAGTTGCACAAGCACAATGTTGGTGTAGTTAAAAGATGTTTTTATATGCCTTGAACATTAACCAAGACTACAACTTCACACTCCACATGAGCTTCAGACTAAGGCATTTCCTGGTTGTTCAGACAAGGAAAATACTATCAGCGATCTTTTATAAATACTTTTTATATCGGCACAAACTGTTACCTATGCACAATATTGGTGTAATTAAGAGATTTGCTGGAAAGAAATCAGTCATGTGATGCTGGAAAAGGCATCACATGACTGGGATAATGCGGTTATCATCACAGCCCTACCCTTAATTGATTTTTGCTGAAGGAGCCATGCTCACCCCTTCTATTTATGGGTTTGTTTTGTGGCCTTTATCAGTCAAGTAGTGAGATAAGATTCAGCCTGGGGCGGCCTCTTTCAATTTATGTTGGTCTGTATGGTCCAACCCAATTCATAACCCAGATCTTTTGATATTTTTCCCCCCTTCATGGGCCTCGTAGTTAGTGGATTTGTGTAAAGAGGCTGTGTGTGTTGCGAGGTGACACATCAAAGCAGGGTTATCCATCCTGGCCCTCTCGAGGCTGAGAATGGACTGACCTGTGCTCAGAACAGCCAAGAATTAGTTCCTGATTCTCTGGAGGGGCCTTTAACCTTTCATTAGTGGAGTGTGCTCACGTGTGTGTGTGTGTGTGTGTGTGTGTGTGTGTGTTTGTGTTTCCATTCTTGTGTCTGTAGAAGCAGCGATAACGATGACACCACCAAGAGAAAGGTCAATCTTGTGTTTGAGAAGATCCAGACTTTGAAGTCGCGTGCCACAGTAACTGCTCAGGGGGACAGCAAAGTGAGGCATAGTTGTTTTTGTAATTGGGTTGGCATTACTACTACGTGCCTCAAATGGTTAAATCACTGAGCTTATTATTTCAGCCTCTAAAGCTCTAGACTCATGAGAACATACAAATCATACAGGCAGGCTTCATTACACATATTCTCAGACTTCTCAGTCAAGTTTAGTCGTCGAGTTTACTCATACACAGACACAAATCGTATTAGTAATATTGGAAAGGATCAGGTAGTTGTAACCACAACAAAATCCTCTGTTCTTGTGCTAGTCTCTTGACCTGGCTGCCCAGACTAAAGCCCTGCAAGAGCAGAAAGCAGAGCAGGAAAAAGAAATAGCTAACCTGAAGAAACAACTTGAAGAACATTCTAAGGTTGGTGCCATTAAACAGCCCTCGCTGTCAACTGTTGAACAGACAATAACTTACATTTATTCTATACGATATCAAAATATCGTCTCTCTCTCTCTCTCTCTCTCTCTCTCTATCTATATCTATATATATATTTTTCTTTTAAATCAGAAGAATCAAATTCTTTCTAATGACAAGACAGCAACCAGATTAAAGGAACACCAGGAGGAAGTTGAGCGGATTAAGGAGGAGTGTTCTCGTCTCCAGGAGAAGCTGACCAAAGCAGAGGCTGACCTACAGACCACACTAGAGGAGTAAGTGCAGAGCTGACATTACTAACTGTGGGTGACAAACCGACAGGAGTGTGGCGTTTCCACAATTTTTTTTAATCTACATTATCAGGCTGCGGGTAGATTCTGAGTATGTCAATTGGTATTTTACTTGAGATTTAGCTTTACTTATTGCTGGCCAGCTATATGCTCTGCAATGGTTTAGGCATTGTACCAGCTGTTGATTATCTGTCTGATTTTTCTATGTTGCGATATTTCGAATTGTTTCTGTTCTGTGCTCTAAAGCCACACGCTGGCCCTCATTTACGAAACGAGCATACAACAGAAAGCTGGGCATACGGTCATTCCATCGCAAAACTCTGCATTTATCAATGTGAACGTGAGCGGACGCTATGCTCACGTCCCACGTCAAGTCTCAGCTCGTGTACGCAAGTATTCAGCAGATTTGTGGTGCAGCATAGTAAATCTGGCGTGGTTGGATAATTGTTATTCTGACCATGCACAGCCACATATTCATAATTTCAAAATATGTAGCCTATTGCAAAACGTTTGGCTTTGACTTTGTGTACAATTAACAGGGTTAACAGTTTTTTGGTGTAAGATAGCCTACTTGTTAGGCTAGGCTACTGAGGACACAATTGCAAGCAATTTAAATGAAGCACTTAAAATCAATAGGTAGACTAACCGATTAGCAAAATGATAGGTGACTTAATAAGCTTCTAACCTATTTAAACCAGATCTTTGGCAGTCATCAAATCTCAATTATCAGGAGAAGAAGTAGTCATCCATTAATCAAATCTCGGCAATGGCAGATCTGGTTCTCTTAGAAGACCTCTATGCGCCGCTAAGATGCAAGAGGATTTTTCGGGACCGCAGGGATCTCTTTATGGAGAGTGGCTATTCAGTCGCTTTCGTCTCCCAGGGCATCTCCTCGTAGAATTATGCCACAATTTGGAGCCTCAGTTGAGGAGAGAAACCCGACGCTCCAATGCCATACCTGTGCCAGTGCAGGTGCTCTCCATGTTGGGGTTTTTGGCCACCGGGACCTTTCAGCGTGATATCGGGGATAGGTCCGGTATCTCACAGCCAAGGATAAGTAGAACTATGCCAGCAGTGTTGGCATCGTAGTCCCTTTCTCATCAATATCGTCAGCGGGGGGAACTCTGCTCTACATGCCAGAGAAAGTGTGTAACATCATATTGGCCAGTGGGGTTCTGCACAATATTGCGATAGTAGGGTGCCAATCGATTTGCCAATGCATCCAGATTAGCATATGCCCAGAGAGCCGTGGCCAGCACAGCCCCAACTGGGGGCTATACAAACATGACTGGACCTAATTTGTCGCTTTTAAATTGTAAAATGTTATTTGTTAAATGTTTTTACTGAGGGTATTCAATAGAAACAAGACGATGCAAAACGTTTAGTCAGTTTTATTTGCGTTTCAGATTTATTTTTCCTAGATCGTTTAATGCCACTTTTCAGGCTGACAAATAGTGCCAGTTGGTTTGACTGGACTTCAGATGTTAATGTTTCAATCTCCAGGTTGGAGAAGTCCCTCTTTTTTTGGCGGGTTACGTTTAGCCATGTCGTAAATTCTAGGGGCAAGGCCTCTAAACTGAGATCTATAGGGGTGTAATATTGAAATTACTATTGTTTTTCACCGCCTGATTTATCAGCGCCCGATCATACGATGGGATTGGCGAGATACAAAGGTTTCATGAATCACACGTGAACACTGACTTAAGATGATTTCTGCGCTTGGATCTGCGCTGGTTTCTAAGATAGATTGATAAATGAGGGCCATTAAGTATACATATTGTTCGTTCCCATGTCAATCTTCCCATCTATACTGTATATCATACTGTATGCTTCCTCCTCAGTGTTTCTCTAATCTTTTGTGGGTCCCATGTTACTGCCAGCTATAAGTTACTACTGGGTAACTCATTTACTAATTTTGCAAAGAGTATTTGGCTTCCTATTATTTAATAGCAACATACACAATTATAAAACAATAAATGTACTCTTGAGTCGATTCATTTTTGTCCCTGCAGCAATGTGTCATTGCATCATTTGTTTATGGAAAAACTCCTACATGATGGTGGCTGTGATTAGTTGGGTGATGCCTAAACAGTCCTCTAAACTCCTCTGTTCTATAGGCGAGGCATTTAGGCTAAGCCTAGGTGGTAAGTGTGGCTGCAGTTCAGTGTGTGACATGTGGTCACATTCTGTGTACGTTCTGTGTACGTGCACTGCATTGTGACCTCTCGTGTGGCTTGTCAGGCTGTTCCAGGTGAAGATGGAAAGGGAACAGTACCAGACGGAGATAAGGGACCTGCAGGACCAACTGTCGGAGATGCACGATGAGCTGGACGCAGCCAAGAAGTCGACTGTCGATGGAGAGAGAGACTCCGTTATGGCGGTAATGGACAGTAGACACTGTGGTCAGAGGACACACTGTTGGTGTCCTAAAGCTTAAACCTGTTGCATCCTAAACTCCCACTGTAGGCCTACGCTACGACGCTAATAGTCTGGCAGACCCTTTGCATTTAGCACTTGTCCCTAGCCTAGCTTGATCAGCTAACCTACCACGGTGAGATCATCCTGATCTGGAAATGAATAGCGCTATAGAATTATTTCCCTCTGATAGGCATTCGTTTGGGAGACACAGTGCTCCAAACCAGGCTGGGTATCAGCTTCCTAGCCTTCTGTGACGTTTTTATTTGTTCTCTAACCAAGATGATGTTAAAGTGACCAGAGTCATCTGGCCACTTTAACATCAATTTCATTGGACAAACTGGAAAACGTTAGGTCAATGTCAGACTCACAGTCTGACATTGTCTGACAGGCTAGTTTGGATGCACAATATACTTAAACCCATAGTGTGACTTATGGCAGCATTTTGCTGAAATAATTAAGGTTATAATATACACTATGCCGTTTATATTGTGTTTAACAACTTATGGTCTTGCCATTTTCACCAGGACCTGAACGAGTTAAAAGTAGAGCTGCAAGATATTATTATCGCCAAGGAAGAGTTGGAGGAGCTCCTGAGGAGGCGCGAGAGGGAGCTGACGGCTCTGAAGGGAGCCTTAAAGGAGGAGGTGGCCACTCATGACCAAGAGGTGGACAAGCTGAGGGAGCAGTATGAGAAGGAGATGCACAAATTACAGACGGATCTGGAGGAGATCAAGCAGGTAACATGCCTCCTATTTGTCATTCCTAATCCCTACATCACACTCCTCCAGTTGTACACTCCCTGAATTCCCACTTCCTCGTTTACTCCTTCTCCCCCCCCCCCCCCCTTCCCCAGTAACGCACCCTGTCAGAGATAGGAGGTACGTCAGGGGGGATTGTAACTGTGTGAGGGTTTGTTCTGTGAAAAACCATATGTTGGACGTGTGTGCACTTTCCCACTCGGATTGCAACACAGCAGCAGAACATTATTGATGAGAGGAGGTATATATTCAGAACAAGACGTTCTGTGACTCCCAAACCCATTTTATTACTTGCGGATTTTTTTATGTGTTTTCATGGAAATAAGTTTCTGCTGGAGGAAAGAAATTTTGAGCGATTGGCAAACTCCCAGGGGGTTGATACAACTTTAGAAGCCATACAAAAAATTTCTACATTTTTGTACAAAATGTATTGTCCCAAGCAAAAAGGAGTCGAGTTCTGAGAAATGGTCTGTGTCCATATCAGTGTAGCATGGGAGTGTGTGAATGGCTGAATGTTAACAAAACCCTTTTCTTATACATACAGCAAAGAAAGAATTTGTCTGTACTTTATTATTTTTCTCATTGCTATTTTATTACTACCCTAACGATAACAGTAGGCTAAAAAACAAGTTTACAGTTCACTCCCTTTACCATCTACAAGGTTCCTTGCACTTTTTGGAACCCTGTACCCTAGATTCTACCTGTATATTGTGAGCAGCATATTGTTAATATCTACAACACGGTTTTCGTTGACCTTGGATGTCATGCCAGATAGGAGGGAAATGGAAGTAGATTAGGTCACATGGCTATGAACATCAGATACATGGTAGGAAAACAAGTGGTGCAGCTTTCAATAGTTAAACCTATGTTGTCATCACTTTCCATGGGAACACATTAGATCCTGTTTACCCAGTCAAGTGCAGGTAGAATATTAGTGTTACTACATCCTGAAATAAGAGTATATGTTACAGCCAACCTAATAAATAGCAATGTGCAATATTTCAAGGGGTCAAAGGCAAATTTGCCATTCATTCTTTCTTCCTGTTGCTTGTCCAGTTTTTACAGTTTTTACATAAATTGTTTCACTCTTTTTACCATACATAATTTGGCAATGAACTATTGATTTACTGAGAGGGAGAGATTTATTATTAGTACTACATGGAAAGAGGTGAAGATACATCTACTCTTAGAACCCAGTTGTACAGCACTTAATTTATTATCAAAGATGGAAAGCATGATTGAATTGGAGAGAAGCAGCACAGGAATAATCCATTGTGGAATTGAAGCCAAATGAATCAATATTACTTCTGTTTCTCACTTGCCTTTTCTGTCTTTCTGTTTTCCAAATGTAAGCAGTATGCTAGCAAGCAAAACTATTGCATACCACGAATAATGGCAGTTTTGTGTTAATTCCAAATGAATCGGCAACATTATTTTGAAGTAACAGCTGACGTGGGGGGGGGGGGTTAGTAGTACACGTACTGAAGGATTGAAAAGATGGATGCAATAGGTTGGACCTGTGGCTCCCTGTTTCCCGTTTGTCTCAAAGACTGGAAGTTCTCCTTGTCCCGAGCTTCCGACAGGCCTAGTGAGGGTCCATGGCAGCACGGCACGGCATAAAGAGTGCATGAGAACATTTCTTTTTGAAGAGTACTGTTGAGTTGCACCTCCATCACGGGAGGCTGGCCCCTGGGGTTTAGCCCACTGCTTTGTAAACATGTTTAAAGATGACTGCATTGTTTATGTTCCCTTTGTTGGATGCAATGACGCTCTCACAATTGGGAGCCCGTCGGCTGCTGCAGACCTTTTTGTACGCTCAAAGACATTAAGGGAACACGTAATCATCACAGTATAACACCCAAGTCAGTTAAACTTCAGGGATATCAATTCTCCAGTTAGGAAGCATAACGGATTGTTAATTAATGTCTCCTGTTTTGGTGCAAATGAATGTGACAACAGGCACAAAAAGGGAATGGTTTTCCAGGTGGTGGCCACAGACAATTGCTCTCTCCTCATCCTTCCTGACTGATTCTGCTCTAGTTTTGCGTTTTGCTAGTGTCTTTGTCACTACTGGTAGCATGGCGGTACCTGCAGCCCATTCAGGTTGCACAGGCAGTCCAGCTCCTCTAGGATGACGCATTCATACGTGCCGTCGCAAGGTTTGCTGTGTCTCTGCTGTGTCCTTCAGCGGGCATGTTTTTGACCAAACTGTCAGAAACAGACTCCATGAGGGTGGCATGAGGGCCCGACGTCCTCTTGTGGGACCTGTGCTCACAGCCCAGCACCATGCAGCTCAATTGGCATTCGCCAGAGAACACCAGAATTGGCAGGTCCGCCGTTGGCGCCGCGTTCTCTCCACAGAGGAAACGGTGCAGGTCTATTTATGACAGTTTTGTCAGAAACATGCACACCAGTAGCCCTTCCACGGCCCTGTCCAGCACTCCTCGTGTAATGGCCTGTCTCCTGGTATCTCCTCCATGCTCTTGAGACTGTACTGGGAGACACAGCAAACCTTCTTGCGATAGCACGTATAGATGTGCCATTCTGGAGGAGCTGGACTGCCTGTGCAACCTGAATGGGCTACAGGTACCGCCTCATGCTACCAGTAGTGACAAAGACACTA
>JAOEHI010000018.1:4831237-4880694 GCA_025447815.1 Percopsis transmontana | reverse complement strand
TGAGGAGAGAGCAATTGTCTGTGGCCACCACCTGCAAAACCATTCCCTTTTTGGGGGTTGTCTTGCTGTAGCCTCTCTTGTCCTTTTCATTTGCACCAAAACAGGTGACATTGATTGATATACAATCCCTTATGCTTCCTAACTGGACACATTGATATCCCTGAAGTTGAATTGATTCGGTGTTATACTGTGATTACGTGTTCCCTTAAAAAAAAAAAAATTGAGCAGTGTATATTGGTTGGAACTGGGTTGCATCCTCTATGCGTTTCATCAGACAGTTGTTTACTATTCTCTCAAGCGGATCCTGTTACTTTGCCGTATGTGGAATGATGTCAGCATGCAAAATTGCAGACACACCGGTTTTAGGAATGGGAGGTTTTTATACCTGCACAAGTGGAAGGATGTTTAATACAATATAAAATTATGAACTATTAACACCAAATTGAAAATGAAAGAATGTGTAAAAACATTAAAATGTCATGATTCCTAGACACAGGATATGCTGCTTATTTAGAGATTTTGCAAACCCTTTGTCACTTTGTCTTGGTGTCAAGAGAGCTTTGCATCTTATCGGTCTAAAGTTTAAACCCTGCGTTTGCATCTTAAATGCTCATCAGTGCTGCCCTGACATTCGTATTGATCAGACTGGCCCATGCAGAGAAGAACGCTGGAAACTGGAGCACTAAATTGTCCTGCATACTAGCTAATTGCAGTGTCAGGCCATTGCTAATCTAATGAGCGGTCGTTAGCGAGGAGCGTTGTGTCCCCTTTCTCTCTGCACTCTAAAAGAGTTGGGGGGACTCTGGGCGTCAGTAGAAGATGAATGATGAGCTTGTTTCACACAATAATAGCAGCGGGGGTTGGGATGTGCTGAATAAGTGGGTCAGTATGCCGTTGAAAGGGGATTCGTAGCCATCACTCTGAAAAGACTGGCGAGGGGGTGCTGTTTTCTGTCTTATCTTGAAGGGGTTATTGTGGTGTTTTTTTTTTGTTTTTTGTTTTTTTTTTGTGTGAGTTTAAATGTGTGGAATTTTTATCAAGGGTGAAAAGTCTAATTTGAGTTTTCTTTGTTTAACAAATAACCCATGTGAATGAAAACACAACATTTTATGAACTTGAACTAATCCACTGCCACATGAAAATGTAGTACTGAATTTCATCTTTCACAACAGTTTGATCTATTGGTATGTGAAGAATGTGCTATGAGAAGTAAGAAGTGTCTGGTTTCCAGGAGCATCGGGGTCAGTTTGGAGAATGCGCTTCCCCCACCAGATCTCTGGCTTCAATATATGTGGTATTACAGTGAACCAGCTTTGACCTGTGGGAAGGTGTAGGCTATTTTCTTACATGCCACTTCAGGGGGCTGCTGTTTTATCTCTGCTGCTGTGGCATTTCTGCTTCTCAACGCTAGTTGTTTTTTGGGGCTCACACATCTTTCATTCACCTCACCCGGGACCTAGAACCTCTAGAACATCTTTATCGCACTATTTGCAGCCCTTTACGTTATAGCTGGAACCCCGAGCAATATAATGTTTATACGGTGCTATTACAAATACTCTTTCATTTTCTAGTGCCAAGTTTCCACAGTTAAGGATCCAGCGTCATCCCAAATGTATCCCTACTTGCTGTTTAAGTAGTCACTACTGATCTATTTTCTCTGAATTGATGTTTTAAGGTCTGACCATCAAACTTGTGTAGCTGATGGAGCACTGCCCCTTAGGCTTGTTTTGAAAGTAAAGTGTCCCCGAGGAGTCTGTGTGTTTGATGATAGCACTGTATTCCCGGTTTAGCTGCAAGGTGCTGATTTGGCAGGCAACTGGAAAGAAGAGGAAGGAAATGCAGAGAGGCAGGAAGTCGCTAAGGAAGGAATCAATGAGAAAGGCTCTGGGCCTTTTATCAGAGAGATTGCAAGGGATAGCGTAAGCCTTGGTATTGAAAGTTCAGTGTTTTTGGTTACCAGGGAAAAATGTAATCCCTATGATTCACACTTATCGATCAAGAAATGTAAATAAATTAAAGTAAATGATTCCCCAATAATTTGATACAACAGCATGCCAATCGATAATCGGTATATTGATATTTTTTGACAACTCTAATATTGATAAACGGTATAACTTCTTATGAATGCAAAATCCCATTTCAACGAATCTAGGTTCACAATTTTATTTACTGTAATATTGAGGTGTTAAAGCTTAATTTTTTTTTTTATTAGCAAAACTTCTATTAAAACCTCTAATATTAAAAGAAACTTGAGGTATTTAAAAGGCACTGTATTGTGTAGACATTATCATAACTGCTCATACCATGTTGTGTGGGGCCACTATGCGAGAGTCATGTCTGTGACACAAAGATTTGGCCTGGATTCTTCTGTTTATTGTCGTTTTTTGCTTCGTGGCCTGGTAGGGCTGATGTGGTGCTGTGCATGCCTTCTCTGCCAAAACAATGTGCTGGTCCTCTGAGTCAAGAAAAACACACCACAGAGGGTCAAACAGAGCCAACGTCCTGGAGCTATGTGACATATTGGATGTTTTTAGAAGGCAAACACATTTTTCCTTTGGTATCATATTGCTACATATTTTCATATTATTTGTTAAACGGGGCTATTTAAAAAATAGTTTCCTTTGTGAGCCCATTGTGTCCTTTTTAGATCGCGGTAGCAGCTAAAAACTAGTTAACTTTACAATGCAATACCTTTTTTATAATGCATTGGTTTAATTGTACTCTTTTCAAGCAGAAAAAGACAAGCGTCTTTTAAACTTGTTTCCATCGCTCACTCTAATCAAGATAATTCATTTTCTGTTTAACCCAAATACCTCCGTCTTCAGTTTGGCTTAGTGAGGTTCTCTTAAAGGTATCGCGTTCCATTTCTCTATGGACAGGACAATATTTAATTACTCGTAACTTTGTGTGTCTATAGAGATGCCAATGTTCCTCAAGTATCAAATTTTAATTTCTCTTGCAAGCCCTTCTTTGTCCCCCATAGTTCTTCGATCCGGTTACCTTGATCTGTACACCTTTTTTAATAAGGGAAGACATTGTGCTTGTATTGCATGCCTTCATGCTTTCTACTCACAGCATCATATTCTCAAGTGCTTGAATTGTAGATTATTTGGACTACAGTACTTGTACTGTGATTACATAGCGGAAACAACCTTTACAGTGAATAATACAGTATCATCAGATATGCCTTACTATATCTACCTTCATCCTTTCTCTTTGTATGATCTAAGTCATTGCGATAGTTAAGTTTGTAGTATATTATATACTTTATATTTTTTTAATTTATTTAATTTAATTTTTTAAATCTTGTGATCAGAGTAGCACCTGGCTAGTCTTTGAGTCGTGTGTTTTTGCAGCTGCTGTAGAGGGATATCCTGTGTTTTTGTGCATCCTGCTTTAGGCTGCGTAGTGAGTAGTACACGGCACACAAAATGGAGAACACTGAATGCTACAAAATAATTTGTTTAATCGGTGGGATACCTCTGACAATTTGACCCATGTCAAACCCTCAGTCAGGTTAGGGAAAAAAGAACAATAAGGTGCAATAATATACTGCCAATTCCTAGGATATTACCTTAAGCATATATTTTTTTTCCCCAGTGCTTTGTATTTGTATTTGTATAAGGTTAAATTACCTTTAACTTTCCCGATTCAGTTTTTTCCTGTGCTACAGTATATCACCCCACACCCACAGCTAGGCATTCAGCTTATAGAGACATCCACCTCCTTTCCTAAACCTGTCAAGTACAATAACCACCAGTGATCCTAAACATCCACGCCCAGTTCTGACTTGGAAAAGAGACTGTTAGTCTCAACAGGGCTGCCGGGTTAAATAAGGCTTAAACAAGTGAAAATAAAATAAATACACTGAAGTTTCTAGATTTTTGTTTGTACTCGTACGCTTTCAAGACAGGTTTCAGCCATTTACCAGAAGTGACATTGGAACATTCTGTGTTTTATTTAGTAATTGACCTCTGTCGCACCGTGTTTGTAGTGACTGTCTTCTGTGACTAACCCAGCGGACCCAGGACGCCAGATATGAGGGTAGCACTATGGTGGCAATAAGGTCTAACTGCACTTTGAATAAGTAAGTAGGGAGGCAGGCATTAGTGTCCCCTGCCTAGGTATTGGACTCCCAGCCGGAAGGTCGTGGGCTCAAGCCCCAGAGCTGGCCTACCTGTAAGCATCTTTGAGCAAGATGCCTAACCCAACCCTCACAGTCCCCCTTAGAGTTGACAGACACTGTATTAGGAGGTGAGGACTGATGGACTTTGGATTTCAGCAGCAGCTAAAGCTTTGCATTTGTCAATGAATTATTATAATGCCCCTTAACTTAAGGATCGAAGGGACACACACACACACACACAAATCGTTTACATATTAAAATGCACAATAACTGTATAGTGGGCAGTAGTAATTTCTGCAAAATAAATGTGTTGAGCTTTCCTCAATGTTAACAAGCGTGAAAAGAATAAATAAGAAACTTAATAAATAATTAAAAGATATATATAGAATCAAAAATGGTGTGAGTTTAAAACCAAAACAAAAGAGGATAACAGTAGCTTAACCATGCCTGGTAAAACAATCCTGATTTAGTCAGCGCTGCCTCTAAGATTCGCTTTGTTCAACCTATGAGTCTGGCAACTCTCAATTGAAATCCGTTGTCAGTCTGGTAGAGAACCACATATCAGCGATCAGGTGGGTAGTTAGTTCGTGCTGACAGCAATTAAGTGTCTGTGTTCTGAAAATCCTCCCCACATGCTTCTTGTCCTGATTGGATGAAGGTGGTCCAATCGTCTATTGCCTGTGTTTGGGAAAATCGCCATCAAACATTTTGTTGTTCTTATTAGTTGAAGGCTGGCTTATTGCCTACTGATCATTTGATTGACACCGCCTGGCTGACAAATTGTTTTCAGATTGTAAAACAAAGTAATTCATAGAGGTGTAGCTTTCAATTAATAGTAGTAGTAGTAGTCTTGTGTTTAACTGACTGGCTTCTAGGTCACAATCCATGGATAAAATGTTCCCTGAAAAGAATGTGGATAAAATGTTTTATTCCACACTTCATCATTTACTACTGAAACCTGAGGACGTCGGATACACGTTTCATGTGTAAATGCCCCAGTTCAATAAGGTTTAAAAGTGCGGGCATGACTCCCTGTGTTGGAACAAACAATGGCATTCCACTTCCATTCCAGATTTTCTTGTTCTTCAGCAAACACAAGCAAGTTTGCTGTCACTGGCTGGATATGTGTCATCTCCAAAAGTGTGTATGTGGCCAACTAAGGCAAATCCTTCACTAAAAATTCTGTAGGGGCTCTCCCTTAACTCTTTCCTGTTTACTGTCCCCAAGTTGCACCACTGTTACTAGGGCTAGTAAGGGAAATGCATCACTACAGGGTGAGGCAGTACTCCAGGAAATTAGATTTAATTGACTTCACAGCTCTCCGCATTTGTTAGGAGCCTTTGTTCGGTCAATATTGTGACTTGCCTTTGTGTGGATCTATTTTCTGAATCAGCAGGGGTTAATTAGTGGGAGGTTAATGAATGCCTAGCTTTAGAGTCATGGGCTTGCTTGAGTTCTTTATGAAGTGTTGCATAATTAAAGGAACTAGGTTAGATCTTAACACAAAAGCCGTGTATTGTAAGAACTAGAAATGTTCTCTCTGCAAAAGGCATACAAAGCTCACACATTCCGCCACGTAACATTGTTCCGTTGTTCCTTTTTAGTGTCCGACTCCATTTGTTTGTGTTAAAGCCCAGTGTCCTATTCTGGTCCCCAGAGCAGTGCGGCAGTGATCCGTGAGAAGGCTGAAGTAGAGGCAGCCAAGGGTGCAGTGGAGGGCCAAGCAGGTCGTCTGACCCAGGAGGGGGAACGACTGCGTAGGCGAGCACAAGAGCTGGAGAATGAGGTAGCGAAGCTCAACCGCATCACTGACGAGGCCAAGCTGCAGGAGAGCAGGCTCGGGGACCGGGCCGGCAGACTGGAGGTGAGGCCTCAAACTCGGTCCGCCATGCAGTGTGCGGGTTTCAGGGATCCATCTATTCGCCGCTCTGCCCCCTTTGGCCAATAAATACACACAACCCATTTTTTAATCAAATAAATGCAACTGATGTACACTTACCTGCTTTTAAAACTGTGCTTGTATAGTTTTATTCATTGCTGCTAAACAGATGACGCATAATTACTTTTATTCAACCCGATGTGCGTCGATAGAAGGAGAAAAAACTGCTGGAAGAGTCTTTGGCTGAAATCAAGGAGCAAGAAGAGGAGATGTCACGGGCCAACCGCGCCCTGACCACGCGGTTGGAGGATGTGCAGGTGACATTAACAGCATTCTCACATGTGGGGAAAACGTAAAAGGGACGCTCCTCGATTACTGTCCAGAATTGCCCTGTTCTTTTGGTTTGGAACTCACGCCGGAGTGCTGAGTGGCTGGCACTCATCTCTACCCCTCCCCCTACACCGTTCCGAGACTAAAACACAGTTCTTTAACTAACAATCTCCCCTTGCAAATGCAGAATATTACAAACCGAAATGGTTTTAGGAAAGCGAAGAAAGGGTTCTGGGGGTGCACATTCAAGGAGTGTATCTTTTATTTGTATTTTTTTAAGGCCACTATAGTGGATTTTGTAGACTTAAGACCCTTTGTAGACTAAACACCCTTTGGCACCGTCATTCCACAGAGGAACCTGGCCAAACTGAGCAACGAGCACAAAGACCTGGAGGAGAGGTTGAAAGAAGAGAAGATTCAGAAGGAGCAGTTCAAGAACACCAAGAATGAGATTGAGGACGAGAGGAGGCTGCTGGACCGCACGGTGGAGAAGCTACAGAAAGAGGTGAGCGCACACCACCCTCCTGTACCACTGAAACACTGTGTAACGACACACACACACTGATTGTGTCTCGGGCCCGCACATGACTTTGCTTGTCCAACATGTGCACCAACTTGTAAGCACCTTTTGAGCGAGACCCTTAATCTGTCTGCTTCTGGCATGCCAGCTAAAGCTAGGCTGACCCTGCTCACCAATCGGATGGCGCCAACACAATTTTCCCACAGAGAGAATATTGAAGCCGTCATACAAACGCATAAATAAAACCACATCCTAATCCCTGCGGCGGAGGGTGTCTTGGTGGAGCCGCAGGGATTAGGATGTGGTTTTATTTATGTGTTTGTATGACGGCTTCAATATTCACTCTGCACCCTCCTCATCATCACCTCCCCCATCCGTGGACCCTACCCCACTGCACTTTACACATAAACTATATATGCATGCAGTAGTCACCTATATATATATAATCGATACATTCACCTGTACATAATGACCCTTTCAGCACCGCACCGTTTCTACTATCTGGTTAGATGCTAAACTTGCCTTTCGTTGTTTATATACCTGTACTTGGGGTTAATGACAAGAAAGAATCCAATCTAATCCTCTCTGTCCGTCTCTGCAGATGAATGAGATTGTGGAGGCGTCCCAGTCCTCCACCCAGGAGCTTCAGGAACAGATTGATATTTACAGGGAGAAGAACCGACGGGAGCTGGCTGAGCTGCAGAGGCAGCTGAAGGACCGGGGACAAGAGCTGGAGAAGTCCCGCCTAGCAGCCAAGACCCTGCAAGAAGAGGTAGTGTGCATTAGTACCTCTCCAACACTGGTGTTGGAGAGGTATTTTATACCAAAACGTTTTTAAAGTGAAACTACAAAGGTAATTCCCCACAATTTGAGGAGTGTCCCTTTTTTAAACACCATATAAAAATATGCACATTTTATTCAAAGCAATACAGTAATGAAAACCAAGTTTCTTAACATTTTAAAATCATCTCGTGACCCCCGCCCCCAAAAACATCCTGGGACTACGTGGGGGGCCCCACTTTGAAGAACGTCACTCAAGCAGAGACAAAAGAGGCGTTGTCTGAGACTCTAGCCCTTTTTATACAGAGGTCCCGCAATAATGCAGTTAAGAAGACCCGGCATTGTGCCGCCTTCAATTGTTTATACTGAACCATACAGGGGCGGCAGGGGTCCTTTTTACATAGCAATCTGTCGTTCCGAAACAAGAGGCGGGACCAAAGAGTGTGACGTGTACACAACAGCGTTGGCAGAGAAGGGTCTATCTGCAGTCTCGTGGATTAGAAAAAATGTTGTGTTGATAAATGACCTCAGCATCGCTCGTTGATAAGAGGCTGACGCTATCTGGCCTGTGGCATAGCCTGTATGTGTCTATGGCTTGTGGTGAAATGGCACGTTGATAATGAAAGAACATGATTGTTTTATATAGTCCTGTCATGTGTATGCTTTACATGTCGTGATGTTAAATAGCCTAATCTTGTCAGTCAGTTTCTGACAATATTGTGTTGATAACCCATAGCAGCCACCGACAGCCTCATGGAATGCTACTTTTGTGGCCGCGGACAGCCGCGATTTTTAAAGACACTTCTGCTAGTATAACCTTCATTAATGAAATAATACCGTGCTTGTGGATACATGACTCTAGTGATAAGCTTAATCAAATGTCACACCCCTGTTCTGCCATTCCGGCTGTCCCTTTTACTGGCTCTGTGACTACCTCCGCTGCCAGCACAGAGGCGCAACAAAAATGACCCCCCACCCCCCTTCAATTCCGCCTCCGTACCTTTTACACAGAACGGCAAGGTGAAATAAAGCCTCAATAACCCCTCCTTTTTTACGCTGTCTAAAAAGGGCTACAGCTGGAGGAGCATGACCTCATGGCTATTAGAAGCCAGGCCACACAACACAGGCAGGACAACAGATGATGATGATGATGAGCCATTGGTTAGACTGACTGTGTGGTATGACTCCTCTCAATGTCGTCATCGGACACTTCAGAGTGAGATGTCATGACTTGGGGATCTTTGCTGCCCGCTGCCCTTGTCCAGCCCCAAACAGGATTTGGTCAACTGGAAGGGGTATCCAATTTTGTTTTGTTTTTTAAGCCTATAAAATATTAGAGTTGAAGTAGAGGTTGAAGTTAAGATTGAGATAAATTAGTTAGTTGAATTGAGTTAAGATTGAGTCGTGATCATACAATGTTTGGCTTTATATGGGTCCATATGGAATCTTTTTCTAACACATAGAAGATTTGAATAACCTTGATTTACACTACATGTACAGTACAAAGGAAAAGTGTGGCGAAAGTTTTCATCATCACCGCCTTTGTCACCTTTCCAGCTCTCGCCAACAGTAGTACATGGAAGTTAACCTTTAACTACAGAAAAGGTTGGCTCTCCTCTCGGTTTGCAAAGTAGATTAACCTTGGCTGTAGCTTGGAATGCCAGGAATGTTTTTGTTCTTGACTGCACCAATAATAATAATAATAATTTAATGGAATTGGTCAACTGGGGACATATTTACAATGTAGACATAGGCACATGGAATAATGGCATAAATAGGGCCCAAAGCAACACGGGATATTATAGTTTACAAAAAGATAAGAGGTTGCCCTCAGTATCACCTAGCATAGAAAACATTTATAGAAATAAAGACATAAAAAGAGAAGATAACAATGAAAAGTTAAACATTTAATGCATATAGCCTTTCTGTAAAATAGATTATTTAATCATTAATAATAACTGCTTAAAAAAAAATATTGAATAGATTTGATTAAATCTTACACAATACATACATGTTCTGTAAGGGATAAATCATATTCGAGGTACCTCCGTAGCTAAAATCATAAACAGGTGATGGAAGTTAATCTTGTTTCGGCTGCATAGAATACAGTAGACTACACTTTAAATGTGTTTACATTTAAATTTGTTTACAAGATGTTGCTGTGTACAGTCACATTTTTTTTGTGTGTGTGCGGATGAGTTTGCCTATAAAGCCATTAAGAACTAAGTTCTGGTAGAATAGTTTGTTCTTGTCTGTCTTTGTTCAGCTGGTATACAGAAAAGGAAAGGGTGTTATTCTTATCATGGTGTTGTTGACCGCTGCTTTGGCTAACTTCCTATCCTCCTTCACTCCTCTAATGACTCATTTACTCCACACTGGGTCTGGTGAGGTCACTTTTCCACATCCCCCACCCTAATCTTGGCAGGCGTGCAAAAAATATTTTAGCAATGAGAAATTCTAAAGAATAGAATAACACTTCTTCCGCTATAGAATGCATCCTGAGGTGCACCTTTGAAGCAGTGGGGAGCCATAGCAGTAGAGGCAGTCCAGCTGTGAGGGGTACTATTTCTGCATAAAAAAATGTGGAAATGGCTCAATTAGTTCTACAGAAAAAAAGCATATTTTTTTCCCAAGCAGGAGCTACAAAAGCAATGCTTTGATTTTAAAAGCCGGGCAGTGTTGCCTTAAAGGTAATGTCCTAGAGCAAGTCAAACTCGCAGTGGCAGCAAAAATATCCTGTCCTAAATCCCAAATAGCTCTATTGATACTGTGCTGTGGCTGCCTCCTTGAGAAGGGAGCAGATTCACACTGAGCACATGTGACAGACGTGAAAGTGTCTGGAGACGCCATGATCAACGTTATGCTGCCTGCTCTCCTCTGTGGAGAGAACGCGGCACCAATGGCAATACCTGCCAATTCTGCTGTTCCCTGGTGAATGCCAATTGAGCTGCATGGTGCTGGGCTGTGAGTACAGGTCCCACTAGAGGACGTTGGGCCCTCATGCCACCCTCATGGAATCTGACAGTTTGGTCAGAAACATGCACACCAGTAGCCTACTGGAGGTCATTTTGTAGGGCTCTGGCAGTGCTCCTGGCACAAAGGAGCAGACACCGGTACTGCTGCTGGGTTGAAGCCCTTCCACGGCCCTGTCCAGCTCTGCTCGTGTAATGGCCTGTCTCCTGGTGTCTCCTGGTGTCTCCTGGTATCTCCTCCATGCTGTTGAGACTACTGGGAGACACAGCAAACCTTCTTGTGATGGCACATATGGATGTGCCATCCTGGAGGAGCTGGACTGCCTGTGCAACCTGAATGGGCTGCAGGTACCGCCTCATGCTACCAGTAGTGACAAAGACACTAGCAAAACACAAAACTAGAGAAGAATCAGTCAGGAAGGATGAGGAGAGAGCAATTGTCTGTGGCCACCACCTGCAAAACCATTCCCTTTTTGGGGGTTGTCTTGCTGTAGCCTCTCCAGTGCCCCTGTTGTCACTTTCATCTGCACCAAAACAGGTGACATTGATTCACAATTGCTTATTCTTCCTAACGAGACAAATTGATATCCCTGAAGTTTAATTGACTTGGCAATAAATATCGCTGATATTTTATTGAAGATCTTAAAACAACTTCATGTGGCATGTTACCAGCCTATATGTCTGAATGTGTTGGTCTTACTCTGCATTGATGGCCTAAAAACCTAACCTTGCACATGCTAACTCATGCTTATTGTGTCCCATATATGGACTTCCTGATGTTCCTGCAGCTGTCCCAGCGGGATGACAAGCTACAGGAGTGTAGGAGGGAGAGAGATGAGGCTGTCCTCAAGGAGAAGAGCCTGGAGCAGAAGCTCTGTGATCTAGAGATGAAGATCGAGGCTCATGTTCACACTAAAGATGAAAAATCCCGACACATCAAAATTCTGGAGGTACATTAAAAACGTCAAGTAGCTCCCCGAAACGTTTTCTACATTTCAACAATTCTTAAGAACTTTATTTTCAAGTTGATGGTTTACATAAGTTTATCATCATTGGCCAACCCCTTTCGAAAAAACTATTAGATACATACAAATTGAAAAATGCAAGTGCTAACACTTCGGATGTCATCGCTGGGCTCTCCAGGAGAGGATTGTGCAACTGGAGCTGGACCTGGAGGAAGAGCGTCACAGTGGAGACCAGCTGATGGACAGGATAGATAGAGGAAGGGAGCAGGTACAACACACACACACACACACACACACACACACTATGATTTGTCAATGCCCACCCGTTTCAGTGATCTGTCATCAGTGTTACTCAGACCTGTCCATCTGTTTCCTGTCTAGTTGGCGCTGACCCTTTAATCCACCCGCTACTCTCTCTGCCACCCTTAACATCATGACTTGCATCACTAATCTCTGAACGCGATATTTCACCTACTTAGTCCTCAAATATGGAACTGCAGTTGTCTGTGTCCTTTTTCACAGATCTGCAATCCAAAATCCCCCAGTTAATTGCTGGTCTGCAAAATGTAGAGGGGTTTATTGCATTGTAAGATGATCTTGCATAATCATTGAGGCTGGCAACCTTCCCGCGTCCCTCTTAAAGGTGCTGTAGGTAGGATTTAAGTGCTATAAATTTAGTGTAACTTCTTAGAAATGCTATAGACATCTGTCTGCTATCAGTGAGTGAAATGCTCCTATGTGAATATCTGCTCTGGTTGATAGCCCCTGCCTCTATATAAGTCTATTTCAATCAGGGCCTCTTTTCTCTGATTGGTCCGGCGAATCTACCTTGCCTGTCAATCACATTAATGCGCGGACACATCTACAACAGGTTTGTCAATGGCACTTCGCAATGACAGACCAACGGGCTCCAGAGGGAGTGGGTTTTTGGTTGTTCTTCAAAATCATACTTTTTCGTTATTTTTTTACCTAGCTCTCGACGCAACTCTCCAATCGTACATTTGCTTTAGTCCTCTGCCTCAGCCAACATATGCACGCTGACAAATGTCTCAAGTTTTCAGGTTGCAGAGTTCACTTCCATGCTGTAGCGTCTTGTGAACAAATCCAATTCTTGGGCCTCAGTGGAGTTTTCAATTCCTGTGCAGGTCACTGCTCTAGTTATTCCTTCCTCTCTGTAAAGGTGCTGATGGAGGCATTATGAACTGAAATGCAGATAAACCACATAGCCTGTACAAATGGTTTTTCAGGAAGGATTACTAATCACAGCAGGAAAATGCTAGTTTTGGAGTTTTTAGGATAGCCTCAGAATGTTCTCTGCAAGAGAACCAAGATGATTTAATGTAATACACAAACTGGTATTGTGTGCATGCCACCTGTGTAACTTAATATGATTTGTAAAAGATAAGGTCTAAACGGGGGAAAGGCCATATTTGTCTAGGCCAATGATTTACTTTATTCTGGAAGAGAACATGGAACAGAACAGATTTTCATAAATGCAGACCTACAATGTAGATCGATGAAGGGAGGTAAATGAGAGAAGCTTATAAGCCGATGAAGGACCGGAGTGTTTAATTCTCCTTAAAAGGTTTTCTTTAAAAAGAAATTCCTGGCAGAGGGAAAAGAGTGGCATTGTGACTAAGTGGCATTGATTCAGTGTGAGGCTGAGGTCGGTTGTCATGGCAACACTCGAGTTTTGTGCCATCAGAGTGAGGGGGATTGTGCACGCTTGTCTGTGCGTGCGCGTGACAGTCAATGCGTGTGCACGGGCAGGCGTGTTTGTGTCTCTCTCTCAGCAGGTGATTGTGCGGGTGAGTGCATGAATGTGTGTGCGCACAGGCAGACATGATTGTGTGTCCATAGAGACGTGGGGGGGAGGGGTGCTGTATGGCTATGGGGATCTGGGTGGGAGGGTAGGGGGGTGCGCACAGTGGAGGCAGCAGGAAGAACACCTGCGTCTCTGCTGGCACCAGGTGCTCCTCTCCTGTCTAAATGAGAGTAATCTCCCCTCTCTCCTCCCGCCGTCTCTCACAAAGCAGATTAGTTTCGCTGCGCGTTCCACGCTGCTGATTCAGCTCCCTCAAGCACTGTGCTGGCTGGACCAGTTATAGGGCCCATCGCTCATCAGAGCAGCCCACTGTCGCCCGCTAATTGGCATAAAATATCACCAATTCGAAGCTCCCCTCTCAAAGAAAGAACCGTCACCGCTGTATCGAGTTTTAGTTTTTCTTTTAGTTTTTCATCCCCGCGCCTCTACCCCGTTTGAACTACACTGCGAGTGTCACTCAACAATCATGTCTAAAAAATAAGATCGGTTTGATCTACTTTAGTGTTTAGTGATTGGATGCATGTTGACAGGAGCACACGTTGTCTGGAGCTTATGAGGAATGTCTATCAAACCAAAACGAACAGCAATTTTGACTCTGTGTGTCACTGAAACATGACCCTCATAGCAAACTTGTACTGAAAGTTTATTTGTAAACTGGAGCGGAACAGTGCGCGACGTAGCAGTAGTTGCTAGGTAAATAAAGTGCCTTGCCTTGCCTAGTTGCTAGCAATAAGGCCTTGAACCTCAACAGTAACTGGAATGTAACTGAACTGGAACATCCAGTCCACTAATTATCTAGCACCCTTCTCAGTCTTGACTGATACTTCTATACGTCCTTAGCGTCTGGACTCACTGCACGCTACGGTGGCCACTGTTCTGAGTGAGGCTCAGACAGTGGCTGATAATAATTGTGCCCTAGACGATATGTGGTGGGACCGCAGCAATGACAGTGTCTGGGCTCTGCTTGACAGGTGGAGCAGATGAGGAATGAACTCCTGCAGGAGAGGGCTAGCAGGCAGGACCTGGAATGTGACAAGATGGCTCTGGAGAGACAGGTACACAAAACGAGTGACACAGTGTGTATCTCCCCCCCCCCCCCCCCAAACTCCTTCCATTCACATAGGTCTCTTTTCGTTTCATTACATTGCATTTCAACCTGTTTTCTCCATTTCTTCAGTGTTTTTTTCCCACATACTGTTGTGTTAGACTTGTATATATGTGTTGTCGTGTCTGGTCTGTGAAATCTTTTGTGTGTGTGTGTGTGTATTTGTGTGTCTTCTCTAGAATAAAGACCTAAAGAGCAGAGTGTCCAACCTCGAGGGCTCCCAAAAATCCAACAAAGAGGGCCAAGTGGGCCAGCTGGAGAGCCGCATCCAAGAGCTGGAAGAGAAGCTGGAGGGAGAGGAGAGGTGAGGTGACGTTTAGATCGGTGGTTTTAAAATTGAGCCACGAGTTGTTAATCTCATCTCAACATAATAGCATCAAAATATATAAACATGGCATTGAAAAATGAATGTTTGTTTGGATTTTTTTCTTACACGTTTGACCGCATTTTTAAATGATCTTTTGACAGCCCCTCCCCCCCAAAAGATTCTTGTAACACCCCTCAGGGGTACAGAACTCCCACTTTGACCAGTGGTTTAAGAAAAAGCAGGAGAACAATATAAGCAATGTCCAAAACCATTAGTTTAATAGTTGACAACCCACCACAAACCCACCCACGCTTAAAAAAGGCATCTTTTGATCCCACTGCAATAGGTGCACTGCACTGCAAAACCGGTAAAATGTGATGATGTTGTTTTAGTGGATACTCTTAAATCTAACTGCAGCACTCAAAAGGCAGGTGTCATGCCTTGAAACCATCTGGCCTTGGCAAACAATTTGTGACCTCTATTACGTAGTAATATGCATTTTATAAGAATAGCATGCTGATCATGCTATTATATGCTGTGTCGCAGGGAGCGTGCTAGCCTGCAGGCGGTAAACCGCAGGCTGGAGAGGAAGGTCAAAGAGATGATGATGCAAGTTGACGAAGAACAACATTCAATGCAAGACCAAAAGGACCAGGTTAGAATCACACACACCCCTTGATTAGCCCACCCCACCATCTGTCATTCAGCCAGCCTGCTAACATAGTAACTGTTGATTTGTGAAACGTGCGGCGTTAACCCTCTGCATGCGTGTGTTCACTCTGGAAGTTAAACCTGCGTCTCAAGGCCCTGAAGAGACAGATGGATGAAGCCGAGGAGGAGATTGACCGGCTGGAACACGGCAAGAAAAAGCTGCAGAGAGACCTGGATGAGCAACAAGAGGCCAATGAACAGCTCCAGAGCCAGCTAAAAACTCTTCGCAGTGAGATGAGGTATTCACATTTAACACTGTGGCCTCCCATATACACCAAGAATGGAATAAAAGAGACTTTAAAGGAAAATGCTAACACACTATACCTAATCTCTTTGTCTCTTTTTATCTGTCTGTCTATCTCAAACTCTAGGCGTAAAAGCAATTCTGCTCCGCTACTAAACAATCTCGATGATGATGAGGATGATGACGACATCAGTACTGATGGAGAGACCTACTTCAGTTCAGCTGGATATAAGCGTTCCGCTAGTCAGGACAACATGATATCCACCTTCTCCTTATAAATGAACTCCTGTGCCACAAATTAAATGGCGTTTATGAGGCTGTAGGACCAAACCAATATAAAGCCTTATTTGGTGTATTTTTATATGCTAATTATACATATTTTAAATGTATGAATGAATGAATGAATTTCCAATTTTTGAGTGGACTAGACATACTTTTTTTTTCTGTTTTTAAAGAGAAATTACACAGTAATTATTTACATTATGTAAGGAAGAAATATAAAACATCAAAAGAGTATTGTATACAGTACAAGTTCACATTCGCACATAAACATCAAAACAGTCAGTTAACTTAAAAACACACATTTTATTCCACTCAAATGAAACGTAAAACTATAAACCCTTGATACTTATACATGTTAAGGTTGCATACAATATCACATCTGATACAAACTTGTATACTTGGATTTTGTATCGTACATTAAAATATATTTTTTAATGAATGAAGATCAATTTCAATTATATGAAGTGCAGAGGACAAAAAACGGTTTCAGCCAAAATATTTTTTTATTTATTTAGGGTTCATTAATGTTTTAGAGGACTTTGCATGAGGGATTTTATACAGTACATACTCTGATATCCTTTTATATCATGGCTAGTAATGTGTCTAAAAATGCAATATACCTTGTATACGCTATTCTGGATCTACTGGAAAAGGCTGCTTGCCTTTTATTGTCGTACTTCAGCTTTTGTGTTTTCTTTCAATTTGTTATCTCGGATCTTCTACTTCCAACGCTAATGATACTGCTCAGTGTCTGTGAAGTAAACCAACAGCTGACACACTGAGCAAAGCAAGACAGAAAAGCATTTTACATGGGATACGTGTTACAATTTGATTGACATTCCACAAGACAGTGTTAATGTATCATATGTTTTTGTTTATTTTGATTAATCTCATGCTGCAAGTGTATTTGAAATACTGCTTTGTACATAAGGCAATGCAGTACCTGAAAGAAGAATCTGTGTTAATTTTCCAACTTTCTTTGTAGAATGCTTAACACTAATTGAAATAGGGATATTTTTACAGATGGAATATACTGACAATCAATATTTTGCCTAACTGTGGTGATTTGCACTCTCCACTGGCTTATTATGGAATGTGTCCAAGTGAGATGGCTGTGAAATGTGAATGGAGAAGAATTCCATCCTCTACCTCTCTGTAGGCCTATACATGTTTCTGAGACTGCTGAAACAAAATAAAAATACTGTTAATGTATTGTATATAATTGTGTTATATTATTTTTGGAGACAATTGATTTGACATACTAGGTTTATTTTACAGAAGTGGTTATATTAAGATGTTGTTTTCTTTAAAGGCTATGGGGGCATTTAGCTTGTCAAGGTGATCGTTCTTGAAATTCCTTTAAGTAGGACCTACATGCATGGCTGATTGGATTGGCAAGGTGTAGAATGTCGAAATAGTTGAGACATGTCTTGGATTGTTACTAATACTAAACTTTGTTTCAAGATAAGTTTGACCCGAATCTACTCTGTATCGAAGCATACGCACTTGCACAACTTGTTGGACTTTTATTTTTTATTTTTGTAAGAAATGCAAACTGACATGATATGGTGCTGCCCCCTAGTGGTAGAACTCCGAAAAATGCTAGGCATGGATCAATAGTGAGTTGTCACTTGATAGCAGACTTTTTACTGTAAATAGAAAGACAAAAAACAATAAATCAATTTTAACTGTTAAATATTAGTAAATGTGGAATGTTCATCAATGAGCTCAGTTCAAATAGATTACTCGATAGAAACGTGGATATAGGATGATGAAATGCGGGCTGACGAGAGCGATCACTTTTCCTGAAACCAATTCAAGTCGTAGACTAAATGGCTAGAGGTGAAAACCTGTGATTTATGTGATAATTACAATTTAAGAATTGGATAAAAATGAAGGCTTCAGGATTGAATATTGTTTGTAAAGATGTAAGATTTAGGTTTGAGCTCGCGCTGTTCAGATTTAATAATTTATGGGTTCTGATAATATAGACTACTTAATTCTCATAATGTTTATAGTATTGTATTGGGTAAACACCACATTATTTGATTAAAAGAACCATTGTCCCAGTTTAACATTAGCCATCTTAAAACTAGTTTGTTGTGTTTTTCCAGAATGCCACAGAGATGACTGTGCATTGTTGTGAAACTGACAGCCCATTAGAGTATCTGTCTATAAGACTATAGTGCACTACCATCTAGTAGTTAACAAATCAAATGTAATCAGGATTCTAAAGCTGGTTTTATGTTGTGTAGACAGCAGCTATTGTTGTTAGTATCAACAATAACAGAGGTGTGAGCTGCCACAGCAGGCTATGCATGAGGTCAGATACTGTAGAAAAAGCTCTGTTAAATCTCATCCTACAAAGTTTTTATGAGTTTGTTAATGAAGTCCACATACTAACCTGATGTAATTGTTTTTTTTATTTCTTTTTCAGTTAGTGCTCTATACTCATGCACTTTCTGCTGTAGACTTTAGAGCTCAGGCAATACAGACAGGAAAGTAACCAATATCTGCTCCTCCTGTGAATGGCCAGCTATCCTGAACATAGCATGAACCATGTGTCATGTAACATGTTGGCTGATGGTCTATTCTATGTAAATGCCGTTCATTTACATTATGTACACTGTTTTAAAATCAATTTTTATTGAACTTTATTTTGATTTGGGGTCATAATTAGGCCAAGTGATGAAGTTTGAACGACTGGCTTTATTTCATATTGGGGTCAAAATGACAAATGACACAAATAATATCTACATCAAATTTATGAAAACTAAATGAACATTTACCGAAATTATATAATTACAATATAATACAAATTCATTAAAGCAAGCAAGAAATAAAGACATAATCAGTCTGAATAGTTTTGCATTAACAACTGCACTAGGTTCTTCTGGTTGGGGTCAATGTTTAAAGCACTGTATCATTCAGTTTATGCTACTAAAGATATAATGACCAAAACATCCTCCTTCCTGTCTGATGTGTTGCATGCAAATCTGGTTGTTCTCGTAAGACCAGCCTGGTGGAAACAATCTTTACATCAAGTCTCAAATCAAATCTCTCACAAAAGACACAGTGAGATTACTATCAGGCCTCTTGACATACAATAAGCGTGGGATACACCGGGTAAAAAGTATAGACGTTATCTGTTTGACTTTAGACTTGGACAGAGACCAAACTGAGAGGCTGCCTAACAGATTATAGAAGTAAATAGCCTCATGTGTTTGATGTCTGGCTACTGATTAACTCCCTAGACCCGTGGAAATACTTTAATATACTCATGTTTACCTGCCCATTTTTACAATACCATTCTTTGATATTTGATTAAAAATAACCTTTGATGTAAGAATTCTAGCAGTATAGCGTCTCGTTTTAGCTGATATAATCAATATATATATTGAAATATATTTATTTATAGCTGATATATTATCAAAATATATATATAAAAAATACACAGACTGCAGTAAAGCATATGCAGTATAAATACATTGTTAACCAGTGAATTAGGTGCTCTATATTTTTAAGCAACTAGAGCCTGTTTTTGCTTTCCCTGTGTCTGTTTCTACAGTAGTTTCTTTTAATGGGAGGGACTGCAGGCCTTCCAAGAAAGGAATGTGATCAGTCTGTGTGACTTATAATCACGTATTATTCTGTCAGGTTATTAGACAGAATAGGCTTTAATGTGATGTATTGTTTACTGAGTTAATTCATTCATGTATGTTATGTTGTGTTAGGTAAATTAAATAGAATAATATAAATAAGGGAAATGGAGAGAGAGAAAAGAAAAGAAATGCCAATGAATAGTGTTTCACCTTGACGGCATTCTTCCATTGTCTCTCCCTATCACCACCATCAATAATTCATCATCTCTGGAAACAGCAGATGCTCTGCTTACCTGCTGCAGTGCAGGTGGGATTTATTTATGACCCAAACCAGAGTTCAAAGTACTACACAAAAAAAGACATGTTTCTTTCTTAGTTCTTTTGAAATTTTTAGCCTTTAAAGGTTTGAACGAAATGTCAGTATGTGACAGCATGAATTGTAAATATATTTGAAGTGAAATTTTGTGTGAAATTGAAATTGAAATATAATGACCTTTGCGGTTGAAACCGGTGTAACAGAAACATTGTTGTTTTGGTTTTAAAGCACATGGCTCTCCCACACCATATTGCTTCTCACACTCCTCTCTACTCCTTCCCCTACAGTCACATGCACAACTGTGTTTCAAATCATACGCAGTGAGCTGGGGAGGATTTTGGGGATTCTGGAAATAGGAGTAAGTTTTATTATATTTCACATTGAATGACTGTGCAGATTATTTTCTGTTTCTGTTCATAATTCCCTAACTTTAATAATGTACATACAAATCATACACAGGCTATATAATTTAGAAAATCTATAAACATACAATTGCACGACTGGGGATTAATCATATAATATATTATTTTTTGCAAATGTCAGCTCTTGCTATTAGACACTCCCTATGATAAACATTACTCCACCTGTCCTTGCCCAAGGTAGAAGACCCGCCCTGCAGAAAGCCTTGCTTTGATGGCAAGTGGGAGGCAGGGAAAATGTGGCCCGACAGGTTGAGTGTGTGTGCGAGAGAGAAATAGAGAGCGAGAACAGTGTAGAGCTTCCTGGGCGAGTGACTGACAGCTCAGACAGCCAGGTATGGTCAGTGGCATTCTGGCCAGAGTTGGGTTTCTCTGCTGAGGGCTGTGCAGCAGCGCATGGACCTGGATTGTAGTCAGTCTTTCACTGACAGAAAACGGATATCAGGCCTTGTGGACTCCCACCACCACTCTGACATAGTGGAATTCCCCTCCTCTTTCCCGACTGGAGCAGGGGGCAGATGGTCGCATTGTGATTTTCAGCAGAACTCAGGAAAGAGGTCTAGAGGAAGGGGGGGAGGGCAAGACAGGGAAAGGGAAAAGAGCAACTAGGAGTGGACAGAAGGGGAGAAATGCTCCGCTATGGCTCTGTGGGAACAGTCACCACGACGACTACAGAAGACACTCCAGAGTCTGAGGTAAGAAAACCACACACACACAGATGCACGATGTTCCGCACACAAAACACATGCACGCGCGCAAACTCACACACACACACACCCATACACCACACCCCTCCTTCTTTGTGAGTGATCTTAAACCTAAATCTCTCATAATGTTCTTGTCTTGTTAATCAAACAGCCCAGTGTTTTCTCCCTCTCTGTATCCTCTGTTACATTTAACTGTGGGACTCTGTCTCTCGTCAGCTTACAGTTGGATTTAATTTAAAGGTAGGTCCACATCCAAGACAAGCATTCTGTGTTTGCTGTCGTGCAGGAATGTCATGTTTGCTGTGTTCACCTACAGGAGCCCTTGGGAGCTATGCATCAGCCAGGGCTGTCATGTTTACTTGAACAGCTCTCCATGACAAAACAGACCTACTAAACCCAGTTCTCTACTGTAGTTGATCTGAAAGTGAATTAAAATAAATATAGTTTAATAAATTAATTAATTATACAATTGATAACAACACAATAAACTAAGGGAAGACAAGTTGCAACACATCTTAAACAGTAACAAAATATAAACAGTAATACTTAATATTACTTAAAACATGGATACTATTGAACAAAGAATCCTTATGCACATGTCATTATTCACCGTTCATGCAGCTGTAGAGAATTTGCACATGTTGTCATTGTTTTGTATAAACGTATGGTAGTCGCTGTGAAATTAAACAATTCTATTCTTGCTCCACTCAGAGGAGAATCAGACGCCTCAGGTTAACTCTACATGCCGGAGACAATGGTAAAAAGGAACCCCAAAAGACAAAGTCAGACACAGTAAGTCTCATGACTTTCTTCAAAATATTGTACTAAAAGTCTCATGGAACATATAGGTTGGTCGTATGTCTTTATAAGCTGCTCCACCATACTCTACTGTGTAAATTAAATATAACAATAACACAATTGAATATACAATACAATACAATATTTCCACCTAACTAACTAGTTGGGTTTTCCTGTCACACAATCTACAACCAGTCAATATTAGAAACGAATGCATGGTGGAGATCCAATCCAAACCACCTTTACGTTACCATGAGTGCATGGCAGTGCTCCCTGTTGCAGTTAAACAGCTGATGCCTATCATTCCCATGCACCACTGAACTCACTAAGCTACAGAGACAATGGAGAAATACAATGTGGGATAGTAAATTACCAAATTATATGCACTCACGATAATACTGTATTTGATTCAACACTTTGTGCTTTGTTATCTGGACTGGACCAGTTATGCAATCATAGATCCACAGCTGTTTTTGATTTGTTTGAATGCCCTAATGCATTTTTCTGAACAGACATTACATTTTATGTCTCCTGTTGAATATCTTTTATCATTGCTTAACACATAACTGCTTAACACATAACTGCTTTGTTGGTTAAAATATTGTATCACAAACATTTTCATGAAACCTTCCATCCTTCAGGACTTGTTGAACTTTCATGTCAATAATTCTAATCTGTACCGTTTCTCCAGATGTTAAGGCTTTAAAATATACTCCAAAGAATACACTGCGGGCTAGATTGGTATTTGCAATAGCTGGTTTTGGCGTTTGTCATATTTGTTTTAGGGGGTGTTGAGGGTGATGTAACTGAATAATACTGCTGTTGGGTTTGGGAAGGTTGGAGTACTTTCACAGAGTGCAATGTGACAGAAACAGTGGTTTATAGTCCACTTACCTTGATCTGAAATATGTGCAGTTTCAATGTGATTACCACATTTCAACTGATAAAAAGACTGTTGATAAAATCATCTGTTGTTCTCTGGGAGGGTGTGACCGTGACCAGTAGAACCGATGACAGGGGAGAGTCCTGCCAGGAGTTACCATAGAGTCGGCAGGAGGCGTTGCATGATCTGTGCAGATGCCCCACCCACAGTGATGATTAAAAATAACCTAATCTGTAAAATATAGCCTATAGGGCTGTTAAGGCTTAGGCATGTCTACCACACACAACTTATAATGTTACTTCTAATAACAGCAGTGTCGAGAAATGGCTGTCTTATCAAAGTACAAGCAAATACTGTAGCCTTTTCAATATTCAGATTTACATTCCAATTAGTTGTATTTGCTGAGACTAGGGCAAACATAGACAGATAAATAGACATAAATAGACATAATAATACATACATAACCAAATCAAATAAATAAATCATAAATAAATAAAAAACCCAGGCTTATTGTCGGTTTACCTGTGTCTGTGTATGTTGTAAACTGATCAATAGCTTTGATACAGTTACAGTTACACAGTGTAGAGCCAAGCCATAGTCAGCACCAGAAGAACTCAAACACTCTGTACCTATAGCATATCGTACATAATGCCAGGGCAGTTTTTTGGTATCAATTTAAAGCCCTTATTATCACATTTTTGTCATTGAAACTTTTTTAAATCACAGATACTAATAAAGGGGAGTGGGGAAATGTCCACTTCCTAGCAAGAAACATCGTGTTTTAAGACGCAAAGGGCGTGTCTTGCAACATGACTCCTTGTGGGAGAAAATCCCATCAGAATGAGATGTAATGTATCTGCATCATGAGAACTAGAGAAAACTAAGACAGACATGTTGTATAGAGGTCTGTGTACCAGTAGCATTAGATTTCATTGCCACAATGGGTTAAGTCAAAAAAACGTCTCTTCAACGTGACTCAGTCAATTGCACGTTCGGGGGGGGGGGGGTTCTTAGTCATATTGACTCCTTTAGGCAGAATATAACCCATACCATCCCATACATTAATTGTATAGAGATTCATGCAGTAGTTGAGTGGTTATATTATAGATTATTATGACTAGAAGCTATAGCAGGGTCATGCTTTTCAGGCCAAATATAAAAAAACATACACTGCAAACAGCCCACTGCAAACTAACAAACGCAGTTGAACCAGTCAGTTACAGTACAATGCTAGGGGATCATTGTCTATCAACATGTTATATTGGTGATATAAAAGGCAACACATACTATGCTGGATTGTTGAGTAAAGAGAGCACTGTGTCTTAAAACACAACGGTGGTCATTCTTCCATCTCAGCTGGTGGAATTTACATCACAGCCTAATAGAGGCCACTCATTATTTTTCAACAGCATGTCCTCTGTAGATTATATGGTGGAGAAATGTGAAGCTCTCCGCTGTCCATGCCTACAGTGGTGTCTTTGTTCAAGTGCCTCTTATTCTTATCTTCACTGGACAAAGAGACCAGCCCTGCTCTGTGTTTCTGGACAGGAGGGCTAGACCTTCACTGAGCCAGTGTTTATTTTTTTTGTGGAAAAAAGCTGTTTCATCTAAATCTTTGTGTTTGATGTTGTTTGAAAGAAATTCTTCAAACAACCATCCTTCTCTTGTTTTTAGCATGAGTATGTTGGTTTGATGTCAGTGAACTCCAATTACATTATTCATTGGTTATTATTTAATTGTCCTCATAATTTCTTAGAAATAAGAAGTAGATGTAGTAGATATAGTAGTAGTAGTAGTAGTAGTAGTAGTAAGTAGTAAAATCCAATACTGTGGGCACATTAGCTGTGTTAATTATAATACAGTGTAATAATTGCACAAAAGAAAGATTTGGTTCTTTAAACAAGAAAAACAAGAAAAACATTTTTTTTTTGGTGGTGTTTGCTGTTCTTCACAGGATGAGAACGGCACAGTTGTCAACAGGACATGGCAGAAAAAAAACAGGCTGGTACAGAGAGAAAGCCCAGCTGGCAGAGAGTCACCTGAGCAGGTAAGCAGTCACATACAACACAACTGATAGCTGTGACAATTGTAGGAAGCAGATTGCTATTGTTATGGTGGCTTTAGTTTACAAATCAGAGGAAAACCATGTTATCTGTTCATCTGTGTATTATATCATTTTTATAGGATGTTAAACCTAACTGATTATTTCAGTTACAACATGTTCCATGTCTTTAATTTCCTGTTTATTTTATTTTATATGTCAATGCAGCAGTTCAGTTCAGTGGTTCAGTAAAAACAAAGGGGTCAGGATAATTTTTACCTCCTGAAATGCAGGCGGGTTTGTCCCACTTTCTGGGCAGGAGGCGAAAGCTGTTTTAACAGAAAATACTTTTTTTAATTCTTTTTTTCAGGTATTTAGAAATTATATTGTAACGTCATTGCTCTCTTGATTATTTATCAGATGACAATAGCAGGATGTCACAGTTTACACAATAGCATGCCAGCTCCAATTTCGCTAGCAGGACCTATTGAATTTTCATGACAATATCTAGTAAATACAGATAGCTTTATGGTAGAATTTAAATTAAAGAGCAAATTTAACTGTATACAGAATTTGTTTGATTACTGTGTATGGTTTTAAGGCTAAACACTGTCATGGAAATGTATTTTTGTCCTTGCAGTGTTGTTTGAGAATGTAGAACAAATGTAAGTAAGGATGTGGACTGGCCCTGGGTGATCACAAATATCTGGATTTCTCCAGTCCAAATATTTACTTATTGTGTTGACAGAAGATTCCGAGCCCTTAATACTATAAACTACAACAGTATATGATATCTGTGTCTATTTTACATGGCGTGCAACTGTGACACTCCTGCAGGGCTGGTGTGCATCTTGTTTACTGGGTGTCTGGCAGGGAGAGGCACAATAGGCCAAATGTGGCAGTAGCTCCTGTACTGGGTTGCAGAAACATGACACCCTCACTCCCTGCACTGTTTTTAGTTGCTGGTTGCTAATCTCTTATTCTGAGTGCTCAGCAGCGGTGCTGAAAATACCTGAGAAAGTGCATACCATAATCACATACATAGGCTTTGCAGATATGCTTTGCACACCTGAAAGCACGCACACACACACACACACACACACACACACACACACACACAAAAAGACATATACACAAGCAGACGAGGCTTGCGAAGGCAGTCGTGGTGGAGTGTGGCAACAGAAACCTGACCGGGGTTTATCCTGTCGCTCTCAGCATCACGGAGCTATAACCAATGGGGTGCAGCACAATGGGCCCACGGTGTACGGTGTTGTGCAGAGGACGGGCTCGGACAGACAGCAGGAAGTGATGGCGCGTGAGTGGTCGGTGGATCACCTACAGGATGAAATGAGATACATCAAGGAGGTGAGTGGAGATTGACAGGACTCAGGAGTTGAAGATGGCTGTGAATAAGGACTGAACGCAGACAAGCAGCGCGTCCTACACGGCTGCTGGTTGTGCTCAGTGTCTTGCCAGCAGCCTGTGTACCTCCAGGACTCATGCGTCTGGATTTGCCCTGCTCTGTGGACGGACAGACAGATAAATATCTGTTCATCCTTTCTGTGTTACAAAGGTGAGAGACTCTCTGGAGAAGGTCAGGGAACGCATGTACGGGCAATTTGGAGGAATGCAGCAATCGATGCAGAAGCTTTCACAAGAGATAAGGGTGAGGGGAGAAAAAAACGTTTGAGATGCACCTGCATCTCAAAACCTCTTTCATCTGTCTCCAGCCCATCCATCGTAAGCCGCCGGTACGTATGGGTTTGTAATGTAGCGTGTGTTTCTGCAGGCTGCCAACTCTCAGCGGCGCAGTCTGGAGGCCGAGGTAAGGGTTCGGACTGCAGCCATGGAGAACTTTGATCAGATGAACACCTCCCTTATATCTGCTAACATCGGCCTGCAGGTACTGTACATCAATGCCGCAAAGTTCAGGGGAAGATGATTCCATGACACCTGCACTACCTAGTGCCTGGGTGGCTTTGAGGAATGAAAAGTACAGTTTCCTCTGCAGAAATCGCTCCTGGAGAACTGCCAGACCCGAGTGGACATGAGGGACAAGGTGAGCAGCTTGCGGAGCACCTGTGAGGAAACGGAGGAAAAGCTCAAAGAAAGGGAGAGGGAGCTGGTGGCCGCACAGGAAGAGAACCGAACGCTGAAACTGCAGGTACAGTAATACTGTACATTACATTTACATTCACATTACATTTAAAGCATTTAACAGACACTTTTGTCCAAAGCAACTTAGAATCAGTACATTTGTTGTACTGGTTAACAACCAGCTCTTGCAAGCAAACAACATTCTCCTCGAATAAGGACAGCGTTATGTCATCATGGTTACTTCACTTTTTAGTATTCATTTGTTTGTATTCATTACTCAATATATTGAAAAATCATTCAATCCCTAAAAACGTAATTAATTGCTAGCAGCCTAAATACTGGCAAGTGCTGTATATTCTAAGAGGTGATCTAACAGAGTAGGAGGATATTTTTGTATTTAAAAAAAAGAAATGAGGATAGACAGAGGATAAAGAATTGTTATAGAGGACTTCTGTTAGTGGGAGTACTATGAGGTAGAGAAATCGGTGGTTAAGGTACCAAGGTGGATTTTGAAGAGGTGGTTTTTAAGTCTCTTTTGGGAAGATCGGTAGTGATTCTGCTGTCCTGATTGCTGCGGGAAGCTCATTCCACCATTGCGGTGCCAGGACGAGACAGTGCTGAGTGACTCTTCCGCCCTCGTAGCGTAGCGAGGTGCCAGCCTGCCAGCCGAGTTGGTAGATCAATCTTACCAATCTTACCATAGCTTGGAGGTTGAGAGGGGCAGTTCCGTTTGTTTTACTGCCTTGTAGGCCAACAGATGGGGACCCAGTGAAGGTCTCGGAAGATGGGGATTACATGGGAGCACACGAATACACGTAGTGCATGGATACACACTTCTAAAACCTCTGTGCACACGCACACGCACACATGCACACGCGTGTGAGAGCACACTTAGGCAACAGGCCACTTCAGACGTACACTTGGACAGTGGAAAGAAGTCACATCAGCAAGAGAGATAGTGTGTTTAATATTGGTGAATAAGTGGGCGCTAAAATGGGCTGCTGGATAAAGGCTATACAGTACTTTCACCTTAACCTGTGAGTATTTCTGCTGTGCTGTGCTGTGCTGTGGCCCAGGTGGAGACGATACAGGAGGCCAGCAAGCAAGCTGTGCAGGAGGTGACTGCCAGACTACAGCGGGATTATGAGGAAAAGCTGTTGGAGGAGCAGCGGAAAAACAGGGAGGAGATTGAAAATTTACAGGTTATTTATACCTTTTCCACATAACGTTCTTTTTACTTTAATGCCAAGGGAAATGATGGCTTCCAATGATTTCCATATCAAAACCGAAATGTGTTTTTTTTTTTTTCAACCAGGCTCAAATTGATGAATATTTGAGGCGACTAGAGGAAGCAGAGAGGAACGCTAAGATTGCGGAGGCCAAGATTACTGAGAGGGATCAGAGAATCAGTGAGGTGGAGCGTCTCTTGGACTGTATGGGACAGGTATGGCATGAGAACACCTATAAACCGTAACAACTAATGCATGTTGATTGAACATTTGCAAGAAAAATTTAAACGTGTAGCTACACTCCTCTATTGTGTTCTAGAACCCCACATTTTGACCCCAGCTAACTGTATACACACTGCTCAAAAAAATTAAGGGAACACGTAATTATTACATTATAACACCAAGTCAATTAAACCTCTGGGATATCAATCTGTCCAGTTAGGAAGCATAAGAGATTGTGTATCAATTTCACCTGTTTTGGTGCAAATGAAAGTGACAACAGGGGCACTGGAGAGGCTACAGCAAGACAACCCCCAAAAAGGGAATGGTTTTGCAGGTGGTGGCCACAGACAATTGCTCTCTCCTCATCCTTCCTGACTGATTCTTCTCTAGTTTTGTGTTTTGCTAGTGTCTACTGGTAGCTAGTGTCTACTGGTAGCATGAGGCGGTACCTGCAGCCCATTCAGGTTGCAGAGGCAGTCCAGCTCCTCCAGGATGGCACATCCACACGTGTCGTCACAAGGTTTGTGTCCCAGTACAGTCTCAAAAGGAGAGAATAATGCCCGCCTTGTGACAAGAGTTAGGCAGCTCCTGGATGACGAAGGCAGTGATGCCATTGACTGGCACTCACGTTCCGCAGACCTGAATCCAATTGAGAACCTCTGAGATGTTATGTATCGCTCCATCCGACGCCACCAAGTAGCAGACATGGAGCTCACTGATGCCCTGATTCAGGTCTGAGAGGAGATTCCCCAGGACACCATCTGCCGTCTCATCAGGAGCATGCCCAAACGTTGTTGGGAGTGCATACAGGCACGTGAAGGGCCACACACACTACTGAGTCACATCATGAGTTGCTGTGATGAAATTCACGCAAGTTGGAACAGACTTGATTTCAATTGTTTACTTGATTTTTGGTGTGAGTTTGAATCCAGCCCTCAGTCGGTTGGTGATTTTGGTTTCCATTTACTGTCATTTTTTTCCTTGAGACCTGATGTGTGATTTCAGGGTTCCCTTCATTTGTTTGAGCAGTGTATTTAAAACAGGGGCTGTAGGGGGAGGAGTAGAATGGAGTGTGAAACTATAGTTATGCTCCCTGACATTCAAACCAAAACAAGAGTTTACAATTACAATAGTAATTCTAGACAGAAATCGAGGAATGGTCCTTGTTTGCAAAAATGCCATAATACTGCAAATTTTATATAGAGACTTTACAATGAACTTTTTTAAATAGGAAAAACATCAACTCAAACAGAAATTACAGGAGTGTGAACAACGTCTCCGTTTGATGGAACTCACCGACAAATCAGATGAAACTGAATCCAGGAGGTATAAAATGAATATCCGTTATCCAATATCCAAACGTTCGGCTCCATGCAATTACAGTATGTACAGTAGTACTATTAGTGTATTTATAGCTAACCAACTACTTGTCTTAGGTCAAAACAATTAGAAGACGAATCATCAGATCTGCGTGAGAGAATCAAACATCTAAATGATATGGTGTTCTGTCAGCAAAGGAAGGTCAAAGGAATGATAGAGGAGGTGAGGCATATGTTTTTCTGTTTACATAATAACGGTGTCATATCTTTATTCTGGTTATGAGCCTGATTCTGGTGAGGACACAGCATTCAAATAATAAAGTGACCACAAGTCAGATTGAAATTTCATTCTTTTCTATGCTGTATTTTTGAAACTGTGAAGGTTCAGTCACTTCGGGCTCAAGTTGCACAGAAAGACGTTTTCATCTCAGAGCTTCTGGACCGTATTGCCATAGTGGAGTGTGAGGTAAAATAATAATGAATAGTGTGCCGTATTTAATGTCGGTGTGGTGGGGTCCCTCTAGAATAACTTAGCATGTAACTGGTTATTCTGAACTTTAAGTGAATGTCTACGTGGTTTTTGAGTGCCATTTCCCTATCAACTCCCTTTCAAACCTGATGTGATGGCAGCTGGTTCTTTTGCATGTATCTGACGTGACACTGTTCTTTCCTCTTTTCCTTTTTCTAGAATAATGAATTAGAAGACAAGTTGAAGTATTGTTTGTCTGTACAGAATAGGCCAAGCGATGTGGAAACCAGGGAGATAGGAGTAGGCTGTGATCTGCTCCCCAGGTATGAAGCCATAAGTTCATAATGTTCAGTATATTCTGGTGTTCAGCCGTGTTGAATAAATCCCCGGGAGCTGCTGATTTTGTTGCCCGTTGTTTATCCACAGTTGTGAAGTGCAAGGAAATGAAATCAAACCTACAATAGCATCTGAGCCCACTGAAAATGCACCCCAGTATCTGACAACCCCAGCTACACAAAGGACATTCAGATCAGCCCCACCTCTACCCAGCAGACTTGAGTCTAGTCTGCTGAGGTACACTCCTTTGCAGTACACCCGGTTTCTTCAAACCAGCTCCGCAGGTTCCTTAGGGACACAGACAAGCCCACAAAAATGTGACTCAGACAGCCCAGAGAAGTCCAGCACAGATGAGTGTGACGCTGTCTCAAGAGCCAAGGATTCCACTCCAGCCCAGTACTCTCCTAGAGTGCGATCAGGTCCATCTCAAATCTATACTCCATTCATGAAACTTATGGAGATTACTGCAAAGATTAACATTGACTAATCATAACATCTCTGTCCTCTTTGGTCTGCTAACCTTAAAAAACCTTCATCTCTAGCACATACAGTATAACAGGAAAGTAATATATTTGATAATGTAAAAACCTATGAAGGAAGTACACACCCTATTATTAAATGATAACACAATATTACACAGTGTAAATAGTATAATGATCTGTAAATCATGTGTTGTAATAATGTACTGAAGGGTTGTATGTATTGTTTTGTTTACAGTTACTGTAGCATACGTGCCACTAACATAAGTCCCATGTATACTATCAAACATTTGGCTCATGTTAGTATGAGCATACTATCATGTATGAAGGTTTATAAGATTTGTGTGTGTATTTCCTATAATTTTGTATATTCTCTGTATAAATGAAGTGAAATATTTTGTTACCTGCCACGTTGTGTATAAAATATTTATTATTATGTTTTTTGTCTTTGTGAATAATTTAACCTCTGCAGTTGGTGGTGGCATATTTTATTTTTGTTAAATTTGAAACAAGGAAAATAAAAGGTAAATGTATATCATAATATTAAAAGTGATAAAAACTGAACTTAAATAATAACTTTTGTAGACTGCCATTCCTGAGCCAGCTGTTGTTCGAACTACCACATTGATGAGAACAAATACATTTATGATGTGCCTGTATGAATGATACATAACCTACTGCAATATGAGGCCAACCACATTAATTGTTTCTATTGGCATATAGTAGGCCTACAGTATTTCGGTTTGGTTACGTTTCACCTACAGTAGGCTTGTTTGATAAGGCGTTTTATAATACGGTAGAGGGCAGTAGAGTTAAACTTTACAAGTTTTAGATGTTGCAGCTGAAGAAGAAGAAATCAACTATTTTAGCTCGAACTTGGAAGTCTACTGTCACATGTTGACCAAGCTTCCTTATTTATAAAAAGACAATAAACTAAACCTATTGATGTCTAAATTAACTGAAAACAAGGAATTCCGTGTATTATTATTACTATGTGCTTAATATTTCAACCATTTTATTGTCTTGTTTGCTAGCTTGTAGTTGTCATTAGCTATGTCTTCATCGTGGAAAGAGCGCCAGGGACAGGTGGGCGATCTTAAGTGCAAAAGCAAAGAGGAACTCTATGAAATACTTTCGCGACAAGAGAAATTATTAGCGAACAAGTAAGTACCAAGTCCCTCTGAATGGATAAACATGTACTTACTGTTGTACCCAAAACAACAGTATTCGAACATCAAAAATCATTGTCATGGAGCAAGCATCGCTACACATAACGTTACTGTACACAGAAAATATTTCTTGAAATAATATATCAGTTGGAGCTAACGTTAGATCTGTTTGGGAGCTTCTTAAGCATTGTGATAGTGTGTTTTTACCTCAATCACCATGACTCAGTGCTATCACCTTTAAGAAATATAATTGATATATTGGTAATATTCTCTTCTCAATGTAGGGTAGAGTCGTTCCTGGGGAAACCCTAACCTTCCCTTTCCATGCACCTTTGGCCAATGGCCATTAAAGGAAAAACTACCTAAGTTCGTTTAGGAAACGATAGTAGTTACATTCATAATTTCAATATTAAAATGGCATATCATAAATTACATTATTAAGTCTCTGTTGCAGGAGTCTTAAAATGTATGTGCACAATTGAGACCTTTTTCAAATGTAGGACAATAGCTGAAGGGTTTCTGGTACACTAGTCATTCTTGGTAAATTCTGAAGAAGGCTGTTAGCCTTTGAACATTCATCCATTTGACTAAAGTATTCCAACAAGTGAGTACTGTCCATTCCTTGTGATGCTTGTTGCATGGTGTCGGCTAAGAGCATAATACCCTGATGTTTTATTTGCAGGAGGTTTTTACGGGGTCTTCCGGACAAAGGAAAAAAGATATTAGATTTTGGAGAGCGAGTACGCCTTGCCGTCAGTTACCATGAGGAAGAAGAGAGAAAACAGAGTCTGTTGTCGTCTGCCAGGACAGAGTTACAGTCTAAGTACCAGCAGGCCTTCACTGCGCGTGTCCAAGACACACCACAGAGCTCACACCGGACGGCAGATGACGACGCTGTCCACGATGTTTCTTCACCTAACTCGACAACACATCAAGACCGTCTTGCCTGCGGAGAGCCTGCCGTTGTAACCATGGAGACAGATGCTGCTGGGGAGACTTTGAACCCTGACAAAACGAAAGAGAGTGAGCTTGCGACGGCCTTGGAAATGGTCAAGCTGTCTGAGACTTGTAGCTCTGCCCCCGGAAGACAGTCCAGGGACACATTACCCAACACTGCAGCAGACAATGTTTTTCTTGGAGGGCAGCCGATGACAAAGTCGCACTACCTAGATGTCCTGGAAAGACATGATAGAAGTCCAGCTCCCAGGAAACAAAAATTCATGCCAAATCAGTAAGTTAATATTTTTAAATAGCTGGCATACAATGACTACCCAGTAGAAATACATTTTAGGAAGTAATGTTAGGTGTTTTTGAATGATATTGCACCACACCAAAACAACAAGGTCCTTATTAACACATGTATAATAAATGCTGAACACTGTTCATAGTGATTCATACTGTCCCTCCAGCCTGCCTACCAAAGATGACAGTAATCTGTCTGGATCCTCGTCTCCGGCGCGTTCATCGCCACTCTCTGCACAAGCCAGGAGGGAACGGGACATGAAGCACCTGGATGACATCACCTCTGCTAAACTCGCGCCCCTCCACTATAGCCCCATCCAGCTTCTGTCTCTGGAGGAGTCAGCCGTCCTCCACAAGGAGCAAACAAAGACACAACAGGTCAGTGTGTTTCTACACAAAGGAAGGCCAGTACTTGACATGACAGCAGAGGATGGGCAAGGAGAGCAGTGTAACACTCAACACAACCAGAAAATAATGAGTCTTGGGGCCTGTGCTTACCAAATGTGTTTTTTGCAGTGCCCACAATCTAATTTTTAGAGCGCTTCCAGAGTGCTTCTCTCAAGCGCTTATTGTTAGTCTCTATAACTTTAGTTAAAGGGAAACTTAGGGATTTTTCAACCTGGGCCCTATTTTTCCTGAAGTTTCCCTTTAACCTTAGAAAGGTTGTCAGTGACAGACAGGATCGGTTTCTCCTTTGCCGTTGTTGACAGTGTTGATATCGTATGTCCCGCCCCCTCCTCAATTTTAATTGGCTGACAAGAGAGTAGTGACATTGATGAGCCCAGCGGTGTTCCAAAAGTTGGAATGTTTTCAACTAAAAGCTGTACGCTGAGAGCGTTTTTGCACCGACGACGTTAAACGCTGTTAACTCTGAAAGCACATTTGGTAGACACAGGTCCTTAAGGTATATTTGCAGAGCTCACTGTTAGCTCACTGTTAACATGCAAGCCAATGCAACAGTATGACAGTTTCACACTGTGCTGCTAAACACGTCTGCCTCTGCGCTCTGTTCTGTGTTCCCGTTAGGAGTTGCAAGCCAGGATGGCCGCCCAGAAGCTGTCTGATGGACTGAGAGTCTCCATGGGGACCTATGCCCCTGATGGTGGCCCCATGGCTGCCTACCGGGAGGTTCATGACGATGGAGCCCAGCTCTCCTCAGAGGAGGACTAAGGCCCACCGTATACTTCAGACCAGAACTTGTTTAGGTAAAACAGCCGGCGTCCGACTGCTGTGTTCCCAACCTTGTCTATAATTGGTCAGCAACCTAACGTGTGTTTTTACGTGTTTGGGTCGCGTTTCGCCAAAGAACACCACCTACATTTTTTTTACCAACGGTTCCACCAGCGCCTCCTTTCGTTGAATGAGTGTTACAGCTTGAAGTGCCAGTGGACACATGGTCTGGGACCCTGTCAGGCGCTGTTCGTTTTAAGTAAACCGTGGCCTTAATATTTGAGAGACAGTTTCAGGGAACCCAGCCTGAACTTTGGCCTTGGCCACTGTAAACAACAGCTAGCATGGAGGAATATCCCTCTAATGATAAGCACTCTGAGAAGAGCTGCTTAATTGCAAGGTGTGATTCTCAGCTCAGGAACATAAATGGCAGATGTCAAGATTGTATCCACTTGCTTTAGTCTCCAACAGGAACGGGAGGATTGTGACTGAGAAGGTGCCCACTCTCTGTAGTATCTGCTGGTTAGTAGGCTTATCTGCATGATGGGAATGCAAGGACATATGGAAATGTAATGCTGGGCCTGGATGTGCCAGTATTTAGACTCCAGCATGGTTTGAATATATTATGCTGACATTGTTTCTTTGTTGTTATCTGTTTATTATCTACTGTATGATAGCGTACAGATGGTTGGGAAGAATGCATGTGTGAATGCAAGTTAATATTGTAAGGCCTACTCATCAGCAGATGTGTTGTTTTTTATTGGTCTACACATGTTATAGTAGGAGGCTGCATTTAGCTGTCTCAATATTAAACAACATTGGACTATTTTGCAATGTAGCCTTTTACTTGATTGTAAAATTTGAATGTAAATCCAATTGGTTACCAAAATACAACAAAACTGTAGTGAAACACCACAACAATTTTAGCATAGCTGATCAATAAAAGAAAATGTAAGATCTGATGCTATCACTTTACACTGTGCAAGCCATGTTTATCTCATCATGATAATTTAAGCAAATATCCTGTCCATATATTGTTTTAATAGCACTGGGAAATGTATAGAATAATGTACAGTATAACTGAATAAATTGATCTTCTTTTTGACATGTCCTGATTTGTGTGCATGTCAAGTTTGAGTGATTTACTGTATGTACTCACCGCTAGACTGAGCACTCAATACACTGAAAACAATAACATATGGCTATTTATTTGTAGATGTCATACAGTAAATAATGAAGATTTGGCTTTGTCTAGGCCTGGAATATACCTGATCATTGATTAGGGTTTTCTATCATTTCCTCTCTGAGAGGAAATGTGAAACATTGTTTATTAGAGCTTTGTGCAATCATATGTTTAAAAGCTTTTTATTTTTTATTCTGGATTGAGTTCATTTTATTTTTGTTGTAATTTATGCTAAATTTAACCAGTGTGCTGATATTGTCCAGAATGTTTTGTTAGCCATGCTTTGGCTAGCTAAGGGTAATTACTCAAACATCCCTGCAATCCCATGATGTTATCAAAGGAGAAATCTGTGACATGGGATAAGATAAATACTGAGGGTAGTGAAATACTGAAGCTCCGTGGACGAAACATCTGGATTTCATTTGGGTGGTGTTTTTGCTGGGAATAGCAGGCGATGATGGGATTGGAGCAGGCTGATGTGACATGACAAATACCTTTTATTTTCCCCATGTTTGCTAATGTACAGTAGATAAGAAAAAAAACCTATATTTTGGCTCGGCCATCTCCATCGCCTCTGGTCTACATTTCTCAATAGACTGCAAACTGTTTAACTTAACAGGCCTAATTCAAGAATTTTAATGAGAGAGAGAGAAAAAAAGAAGGGACTGAGAGTGCTTTGGAGGAAATGAGTGTGAGTTCATGTGGTTCTGAGGCTAGTGCTTGATGCTCCTTGATAACCTTTGGTAATTGTTGCTGAGAGAGGCAGTGGTGGGAGATGCTTACGAAAAAGCAAAAAAACACACCATCTGGCTGCTGCGTGTTTAGACGTTGTGTCAGACGAAGTCCAGAAAGGCCCTGCTGTGACGTTCAATAATAAATATATGATGCAAGCTCCACTGAGAATCTTCTTTGCACTGGGATTAATTAGGTCCTACCTTGTGTACATAGATATGCAGACTGTTGCCAATTAAAGGGCACGTTATTTGCCGTGGCTTTACTCCATGTTGAGCATAAGGAGAGTACATTGCTATGGCTTGGGAAGCAACAACGGACTGCGTTCTACAGCTAAAGCCTTTAAGTTGCTCTTTGGGGAGGATGTTTATACATGAAGTTGGTGAATCCCGCACCCCTCAACTCGCATTAATAAGCTCCTCGTGAAGTAGTCTGCAAGTGATTTGCTCCAACCCGTGAGTCCAAAATCACACATCTCGGGGGAGTAGAAATAATTTGGTCTTGGGAGGGGAAAATGGTACGTGATTTCATAACTGCCTCTTCAAAGACCAGTCAACCCGGTCCTGCATTAAATATATGATGTATAGACTGGCATTAAGCAAAATTTAGACTCAACAGAATGATTGCATTATGTCTGCCAGGTTACAAAGTCTGAGGTCATGCTTTTTTCCATCCTCCTCCATCTGATGTTTTGGTCTTATTTTATTTTTTTCAAGGCAGGAGAGGAGATGAAATAATGTAGCACTCAGCAGCTTTCTGCAGATAAGGTTTACAGTTCTTCCCATCCCAATTAGAACCAGCTCTCCTCTTACTGGGCTGGGGCTGAGTTATGTGATCCAGCATTTAATTCATTGGTATTTTGAAATATGCCATGTTGATAAGTTGTACACGTCATATATTTTTCGTTTAATCAAATACAGAATTTTTTCACTTGACGATCTTTGCCAGATGGCTGTTTGCAATATATCCTCACATGTAGAATACAAGCCCCAAATACACAGTGTTTTGATAACAAACAACAATGCCTTTCAGAGGAGCACTTTGTTTAAAACCTGCTATTACTAAGGAGCTTTCATATGCTAATAGAAATGCACGTTAAGCTCATAGCAGAAACTAACTTTTGTGGATGTTTCTTTAACCATCAGTTCATCTTAAGTGTGAATGTTGAACCAGTGTTTCGTATGCAAATGCTTGGAGTTGTGAATGTGAAACAAACAACTGTGTATTTTTGCCAATCTTCTGAACTGTTCTGATGCCAAGAGCGAGAAGGAGAAGGAAAGTAAACTCTTTAAGTAAACTCTTCAATGACAGGACCATGCTGAGGTGTTCAGTCAGACTCTAATGGGAAGCTTTGTTTATGCCAACTCTTCTGCCTGTCAGGAATCTGAAATGGTGACAGCTGTCCTGTAACAAATCTATAATGTCGATGGGAACAAATTTGCTGACTGGTGGGTCAATTATTGGATACCAATCAATCAATCGATCAATCATTGGTATTTTCAATCCTAGAATGGTTTCTCAAATTGAAAAAAGCAAAACTCCAATCAAGATTCTGAAATCTTAAGTTAATTTTAGTTGTTTAGTTCTTTACTTAAGTAAAGTGATATACAGTGTAGCGTCAGGTTGTGTAAGAAAAACATCCACTTGTGCTCAATGTATGATACACATTGAATCTTTTGCACTCTGGATTCTGCAAGGTGTCTAAATATGAGCACAGTATAGCAGATGGACATTTTTTTACCGTTTGTATGTAGTCATAATATTTGAACACTAGATGGCAATGGTGTATCTTTGTTAATAATTGTTAATAATCTCTGTATTGTCTCATACCCAGGAAATTCTACTATTCTGTTTTAGACAATTGTCTGTTTTAAAAGAAATAACTTTACCAGGGGAACATTTATTTTGTTTTTTTCATATTTACCTGTTTGTGTTAGCAATTGTACTAGCAGTGGAGCCACGAGGAGCACATTCCTTATCATAGTATTAAAGGTCCTAGGTATTTCTTCACAATCTAGATTGGCACCATGTCTACAGCTGACAATTTGACATGCAACTGAGAGATGAACCAGTAAGGCATTGCGTGTTCAAAGTGCACTGGATACGGCTGATAAGAGACCCGCGCTACAGTCTAGTACCGTGGGCATCTGCCCAGATAAAACCAACCCACGGCCTGGATCTTTAAATACACCAGGAGGTACAAATGCCACCTAGATGCATGTGTGCCTGAGAGAACTCCCACAGTCACCACTCGGGAGAGCTTTGCATAACAATCCAGAGGCAGCAGAAAGAAAAAAGAGGAAAGAGAGAGAGAAAAGGAGGGGTAAAACGGGTTGAGGCCCGGGATGGTGTCGGCCAAAAAGCTGCCAGCATCCCAGCCGGCCCACGTCTGGCCTGGCACAGCATTAAGCGGCCTGTTTCAGGGCCTGTCAAAAGCTCATCACGGCTAGGAAGCCGTCTCCGTGGGGATGCTGCAGGGGTGCCAGGGCACGGCAGGGAAGAGAAACCAGAGACTCCTGCCCAGCAGCTCACTCATAATGAGCAGGAAAGTTCCCATTCTTGTATCCAGATTAATGTTACAACAACAATGTACTTTTGTCCAATTTTTTTTTTCTTTTTCTCAGGACTTAAAAAAAAAATCCAGCTCTTGAGAGCTGGATTTTTTTAATAGTAGAATTATATCATGATTGTCCTCATGCCACCTGTGTCTGTTGAACTTGATATCTATGCTAACGCATGATTCTGCTGATTTTGTGTAAAATCCTGACTAAACAGTTCCACGGTGCTATTAAAACCACCACATCTTTACTAAAAGCAACAGACACTGATTATATAGGCATATAGTCTGAAATTTTTGAGATTATTGTGATACTGTTTTTCATTGTCTTCGCTGAAACCAAATGAAATCATGCCGTTTGAACATCCAAACGGACAAGCACTAGAAGTGTACATTAGCAGCTACTGAGGGACGTGTGCCAGACCTCACATATAAAATAGTTCTAGCTGCATTTGAAACAGTCGTAAAATATAACCGCTGAAATGTCAAGGATCAGTATTGCCATCATGAGTTTTAATAGTGCAGGTGTGAAAGCAAGATTTGTCTGTGTTTGTGGTGGCTGAAATCAGACAAATCTGAAGAATGGTGCACTCGGTCTTCATGGCAGAAATAAATAAAAATGTATTCTTCTGGCAGTGCTGATGAGTCAGAGGAGGAAGTGTGGTTTCTCTGTAATTATAATTTGTTACTAAAATTGTGTTTATGAAGTCTGTATCAGATAATAAAGTTCTGCCCTGGGCTTTGTGTGTAAAAACCATGCAGTGAAAAAAATAAAATGTGGCAATTCTCATCAGTCCGACAATTATGGGGCCTCTATATGGAGTTGCTGGCTTGTTTATATGCTGTAATGTTGTGTCCATGCCGAGCCGACGCCAAGCCCTGGGGCCAGGTGTTTTTGATTGCAGTATAGTGTTTTGGAGTGCAAAGTCAGCACCACTATTGTAGCTACACAGGAGTTTGTTATACCACCATAGGGGAAACTGGGTGGGAGTGGCAGACCCAGGTTGTTTTGTTGTTTCTTTATCCAGATGAACAGGTTTATATTCTTTATGCTAGATTCCTTTAAGTAAATAATCTATTTGTTTGTTTTCTTCAATTTCTTTTCCTGGGAAAGATTCATTTGATAGTGCTTTGAACAGCCTGTGTAATTAACGTTGGGGCCAGATAATCTAATGTTCTAGGTGTTGGACTCCCAGCTGGAAAGTTATGGGTTCAGTAGATGGGTAGAGTTGGCCTACCTGTAAGCATCCTTGAACAAGATGCCTTACCTGCTCCTGCTCCATGTAATAGCATCATGTAATTGTAAGTCGCGTCTGCAAAATGACCTAACTGTGATAGTTTGTGTATTGTGTATTATCTGGCCATTGGGGGGGGGGGGACTATGGGTTTTTGCTCTTAGACTGAATACTCAAGTCCAAAGGGTATTTTTATTATGACAGGTTGTTTTTTTAACACAGGAAGATTCTTCAGAAGCGTGGGATGATTATGCAAGTCCATCACCCTCTCTCTTGTCAAGCATGCAATTGTTGTGTTGCTGAAATACGTACACATTTCATTTTGTTCCCATTTTTCCCCATTTCTATTTGTATGGCTTTATCACTTAATACATCCAATATATGAGACATGAGTATTGTCTCCACTGCAGGCTTATAACATCCCTTGACTATTTTTATGACATACTTAACGCAACAGGATATAAGTTCAATCATATATTGACCTATCGGTATCACTTTATTTGAAGGGGTGTGCATAAGACTGACATGACACTGTCATAACCATGACAACAGACAAATACTGAACAAATACAAGTCTGGATGTTAGCGGTAAGTAAATATTTTTTATAGAAACAATATTAGAAACTCTTATAATATCTAAGGAAATATTCAAATCACTATAACATGTGTATGTATTAATAAAATTTGACCAGTCTCATTACAGTGACAAGTTAGTATATCAAAATCCCTATAGGAATATTCAGTGTTTTTATACCGGTATAAAGTTCAGTTCTCAGTCTACAACAGTGGTTCTTAATCTGGGTTCGATCGAACCCCAGGGGTTCGGTAAGTCAGTCTTAGGGGTTCGGCGGAGGATAAGACACACCCGACTCATATGATTCGTGATGACACTCCCCCCTTCGGTGGGTTCGGTGAATGCGCATATGAAACTGGTGGGGTTCAGTACATCCAACAAGGTTAAGAACCACTGGTCTACAATCACAATTTCCCATATAGAACCTAAGTTAAAAGAAATACAGCTCTCAATGTGTCAATCAGTTTCTCTTTTTCACAGGAGCTAAAAAGAAAAGAACTGCCGTCTTTATAGGTGTAGATAATACAGATTTTGTCAAATTTTTTGCTATTAACTTAGAATAAAGTGCATTTTTTTGTAAGTATACATTTACATTTACAGCCTTTACAGTTACAGCCTTTAGCAGACGCTTTTATCCAAAGCAACTTACAATAAGTACATTTGTCAATAGCTGAGGTTATACACCAGTTATCGTAAGCAAACAACATTCTTTTGTTAATTCTGTTGAACAATGACAGCAGCATGTCATCATGCCTATAACTTAGCTATAGATTTTGCAACATACATTAGGCTACCTATTATCATATCATACAATCCTCAAAGTAATTGCAAAGCCTAAAGAAGTGCTACATTTTTTAAGAACTCATCTAAGAAGAAAAGAGGAAAGATTATTTTTTTCTTCTTATACAGATTGGAAATAGAGGTGGAAGGGAGAGTAATAGAGAATTTCAGTTAGTGGGAGTGTTATGAGGTGCTGTAGAGAGATCAGTTGCCGAGGTACCAAGGTGGATTCTGAGAGGTGGGTCTTAATTCTCTTGCAAAGGTGGGTAGTGACTCTGCTGTCCTGACTGCTGCCAGAAGCTCATTCCACCATTGCGGTGCCAGGACAGAAAATAATCGAGTGTGTGCTGAGCGACACTTGCACCCTCGTAGCGGCAGAGGTGCAAGCCGACCAGCCGAGGTGGTAGAAGTGCTCTGGTAGGGGCCTGGAACCTGACCATTGCTTGGAGGCAAAGCAGGGCAGTTCCTTTTACTGCCTTGTAGGCCAACACAAGTGCCTTGAATTGGCTGAGGGCTGAGATGAGATGGGGAGCCAGTGCAGGTCCCCGAAGAGTGGGGTTACATGGGAGAACTTGAGGTGGTTGAATACCAGATGTGCTACGGCAATAAAACATAGTGGGCTATCTATAGCTACAGTAGATAAAACAATATACTTTTCATGAGTATACTAAACAACAACTTTAATCTCAGGTATCTCAGATTTGTATACTTTTTTTGGTACAACTAAAAATGTACTTGTAAAGTTCACTTTCTGTAAGTGTATTTAAATACAATTTTAAATAGGTGGAATTGAAGTAAACTAGTGTGCTTTCTATGACTTGAAAGTAATATACTTTTCTAAAGTACACTAAAATCCAACTTACAATAAAAAGTATACTATGTTGAAGTATACAATACTGTAATACCACTTGGCTATCGATATATATCCACTATTACATGGTCTGGGATATTTACGGTTTGAGTAGCCTTTCAATCATTATATTTCTGTGTTCATGTTCCTCTTCATTACCATACAGAACTAACAAGAGTGCTTCTGCCATTATGCCATTATTTTGAATTTAGGACAGGGTTTTTGCCATCCTAATTTAGGATTCCTAACTAACCTAACTAACCCAAATTAGTCCCTCATGTGCATGCATGTGTGCATCTAGGAATTTTAATGGTGATGGGAGGCAAAATACTAATTATGTTCAGATACTATGCATGTTTACACTACATATGGAAATAGCCTGCCCAAAATTAGATGTTTTAAAATACTGAAAATCCATAAAGACACCAGATATACTATACTACAATTTTAACAGTGTGATATTTGCATTACTATGGTGTTAAATCAATAGAGAGAGAATTGGAAAATGGACTATGTTTGAGATATAGGGCTGCACAACCCCTTTGGGAGGTTATTACTTGAAATATTCCCCAGTAACATATGGTTAAAATCCAGGCTCTTGCCATTGGAGCAGATATGTCATAAAAATTTTCAAAATAGCAAGCCCCTCATCTACAAATGATCTCTTCTGACACAATTACAATAACAAATGTCCGAGACAGGGTAGAAAATGATTCTATTGAGGGTAGAGTGTCATCCACAAGGTCACTTAACTAAATTCACAAAGGCTGTTTGTCTTCCTCTTCTTCTTTCTTCTCTATCAGCATAAAACAAAACAACATTAGAAAGTAGGCCATGACCAATGGAGAATGTATCGCACTCTGGCAAACATTTACGGGCCGCAGATGGTCCTGGTTGAGCGTGTGTATACATCCCGTTCTCAGCCCCTACAGGTGCCACGGTGCGGGCTAATAAAAAGCAGAGTGTGGAAGGGTATTGGAGCCAAGAGGAGACGGGACAGCGAGAACAAGGCCTCGCTCCACTCTGACATGTTTTACACGCTGCTTCCCGTGCCTTCTCAAGCAGGCGCTGTCACTCATACCTGACGTCCATGACGTTCTCTCTGTTTGGGGGCTTTTATTGGGGGGGGGGCTAACAGAGAAGCATCCATCATGCTTCCAATTCAGAGAGCACGATTTTACACTGTGAGGCTTCGAGGATTAAATTCCGACTGTGGTCCCAAGACCTTCTACGTTTCCCCCTCTTCCTTTCCAGAAATGTTACCACTAATCGCTAAAGGAATATCTAAAGTACTACTTCTCTTTGGCCTGCAATCAGCACTAAACTAAACTGTAAGAAAACTTCTTTGCATTTGCTTATGGTTATGTCATTACTGTGCAAGAGCCACACATAATGCCTCCCCAGGTACAATGTACCTTATGACCTCAGGAAAGGTTGTGAGTAAGAGTACATTTACAATTACAATTAGGTCATTTAGCAGATGCTTTTATCCAAAGCGACTTACAATTACATACTGCTATTACATGGAGCAGATAGGGGTTAGGCATCTTGCTCAATTATGCTCGAACCCACGACCTTCCGGCTGGGAGTCCAACACCTAAACCACTAGACTATCCTAAGAGTAATAATGGGAGGCCACAAACGTTGTATAAGGCAATAGTATTCTAGTTGTACAATTACAAATATTACATGCTGCTATTACATGGAGCAGATAGGGGTAGGCATCTTGACCGGGCAGAGAGTGTACACGTCCAGATAGCGCTTTAATCAGCCTGCTCCATGTAATAGCACCATGTAATTGTAAGTCGCTTTGGATAAAAGCGTCTGCTAAATGATCTCATTGTAATTGTAATTGTAATCTAGACTTCTATTTTTATGCTTCTGTAGCAATCTATTCACTACAGCATGGCCCCTTTTATCTCATTGGCTATAAGTTTTGAGAACTCCCTATAGACCGAAAAGTGTCTTAACAAATTGTGTTCAACGTTTAGATCGGTAACACACCTTTGTACCAAACCCCAACCAAATAATTGTATTAGGCTTATTATACTTTTCTTTTAACTTTTGGTCAATAAAAGATTACTTGTCTTTGTTGTTTCACAACATATTCCATGAGGATCACATGATGCAATTGAATTCATCATGTAGTTTTGGCAGGTAAACAGCATTAAAGAGCTCAGGCTTACAGTGTGTGACATTACACATGATGTGGAGTTTGTGCAGACTACACTTTAGATGGAATTATTGTTCAGCAACCTCCTCACCAGTCCTTCTCAATATATCACTGTCTGTTGTCGTCATTTCCAGCTCAGGCTGCCTGCTCCCTGACGTGTCAGGGGGAATTTAAATTGAGAAGTGTTCTGGAGCTCTTCCTGTGCACTGGGACCACATCCCTACACAGTCAATACTGTCTTATTTATATATAAAAAAAGAATAAATAGAAACGTTTTCATTCTTGCTATTGCATACCAGTCAATGTAAGGAAACTGTTGTCGAGGATTTGAAAGAAAGTTTGTTTTGTTTTGTATTCGGCTTTTCTCACCAAGTGTGAGTAAATGTAAACATTTTGGTCAGACTACTATGACACACTGTGGTTTGTATTAGTTTATCCTCAAATTATATGCCGTTCGGTCACAGTATTTAGTTTGCTACAGTCACATAACAGCCAATTCTTCAAACTATCCTTTTTACATTTGCTCCTCTGCTGAAAGCTGACAGGTATTTATTGATTCCAGAACATCTGGCACTGGGCCGGCGTTGGCTCATAGCAGCAAAGACAAATAAAAGTTATGCTGGTTAACTGGAGGCGTCAGATATGCTAAACACCATGAGAAAGCAGGAGAGACATATGCTTTCTTACACACTAGTTGGGCTGAACCGCGGTCCCCACCCCTTGAAGACAGGCCTTTACTGTGCGCTGTCACTGATAGAACAAGAGCATCTTGCCGCAAACAAAACAAAGAGAGCAACGAAGGCCCTGGCAAATGCAGAGAAGCAGCTGTGACTGTGGCTGAGGCCCAAGGTCCTATGTGATTATTCTTTAATTCTGACACCTGCAAGCCATTTAATCAGGATTTACAGCGGGGAGGATGCGGGTTGGGCCTGGAGGCCACTAGAGGAACTTGTTTTCTGAGCAAATGAGGGGGAACACACTGTTGTTCCTTGTTGGTCAAGTCTTATTAGAGTCTTATTCCCTTCCCACGTTTTGTGGGAAAGGGACTGAAATATTAAATGCATGATTTAGGTGTGTTTTAGTATTTTAGTGAGTATGTTTGAGAGCAGAAAAGAGAGCGATAAGATCACAAGAGATGTGTTTTGTGCATGTGTGTGTGTGTTCTCGTGCGTGCGTCTCTGTGTGGGTATGTGTCTGTGAGAGAGGGAGCATCTTAAGATAAATAGTCTGGGGTGCTTGGAACAGGAAGTGGGGTTCACATGGATGGTCATTAGCAGGATCTCAGCAGACCAGCACAGCACCATTTAGTGCCTAAAACTCACCCAGCTGTGCACTCATAATGTGTTGATGTATAGCCTTGTTTCACATTTACATGCATTGAATCACTCATGTCAGCATTGTTGTGTGGACTTTCCCTCTTCCTGAATTGCTGTTTTTTGTTAGTTTGTTTGTATCTTTTACATATGTTTCTGCGGGATAAAAGCCTTGTATCTCCAAAAACCTTGATGGAATTTAGAACCAAACCCTATACTACAGAATAGGACATTTTGAAAACAAATAAGGGTCCTTTAAACCAATTTCCCAAAAGTCAAGTCAAGAAACTCTCCCAAACCACAAATTCCTCTAAACCATTGTTTGAAGTGAAAATTGGACAATCTAAACTAATATTAGAGTAACAAGATTTTCACCCAACAGCAATGCTGTTGAGTGTTGTGTAATGTACTGTATCAACCTCATGCCTTGTAAGTGTTCACACACACACAATTGTGCCCCGTTAACTCAGTAATACAATTGACGTGCTCCAGCAAATAATTTAACCAACATGATACTTACCTCATTCTCTGTTCTGTTATGTCACGAGTGATGTTGAAATCCTTTTTGGTCATTAGCTAACACCACAGTTTATTTCTGTAATTCCATGGGCTTGATGCTAACACTACAAATATGTGGCTTACTCACTGTAGTCATTGGATTGCATAATTACTCGCACTCCCCAAGCAAGCAGCCCAGCAAGGTTTAAACTTCCTGTTTCGCTGGAGCTAATTAAAGGTGAGAAACATGTCAGCGGTTGGCAAACAACACGACATTGAGAAATAGAATTAACATCATGGTCTCCCATGGAGGAGCAGAGATGCAGAGCACCGTTAAACAATAATCCCAAACTGTTAAACTAACTCCTCCAAGTCTGACCAGAAAAACAAACCCTTCCACACAGTCTTTCTTTACTGCACGATGGTGGAAGTGTTGTTGTGGAGGGTCGATGGCAAACCAGAGTTGAGTGACATCATCAGTGTTGGACTCACTGGAGACCTTTACCTGCTGGATTTAATCTCCCTCCCAGCCCACAAATGCTGTATTTATTATATGCCTACTGGAGGCTTCAAGGAGATGCAAGTCAATATATTACTGCTTACAGTAATGTGGCTGTATAGCTCAAGCATACAAATGTATAATAAATAGGTTGTCTTTGTTTTCTTTTGGACAGAAAGTGTAGGTCATGTTATTGTACACAATGGCTACTGTGTAAACTCTGTAATCTTCTGTGACTAGGTCGATTCCCCTAAACTGTGATTACTGAGTACCGCATGTCCTCACTTTATTATGAAATACAACATGAACAGCACAGGGGAAACAAAATATAAAATAAATATACAGCCAAGCATTTTGTCTCCTTCCTCTCAGTAGCTGCATCAGCCTTCACTGACTGCTGTGCAAGTACATCATGTTGTTTCTGAAGTGATGAATAAAAAGATGAATTTTGATAATTTTTTCTTCCTGAGTTGTGGTTAATATTGTATTTCACTGGAGTCTCCCGGGCTGTATAAATAAAGTATTGTGTGAGCACATTGGCCCTTTCAGATTTGTTTCATTTCATTATGATTTCCCATTTATTCCTGCCACTATCAGAGCTAACATTTATCAAACCCACTTACCTGATTCACTACCTTGAGTTGTAGAATATCATTGTAGCTATAGAAACTGTAAAGTAGACTTAAGTTCATTGTTTGCCTGTACTACAAACAGTTTGGGTTTTGCAACATAAAGATTCCTGTTTTGCACTTGGTGGTGGTATTTATTGATGCTAAATTAGGTTCTCTTATTCATTCTGACATGACAGCTTTTGTATGTTTTCCTTACCCTCCCATTTAGCCCTAATTATCTGATAATGTTTGAACATGGTTCATTAATCATTCCACTTGGCTGCATCTCAATCATCTGCAATGTTTAAGTGAACCGGGGTACTTAGGTTTTCCTGTGTTCTGCTTTTAATTACACTGGTATCTTTTATTCAGATTTCACATTGAGATGAGAAAATAGGAGAGAGAGAAGAGAGGAGAGGAAGTAGCTTATGAGTGGAAGATATGGAGTAAATGTTTATTTAAAGGAGGTATCAAATGAAATACAAAACACCACTGGCGTTCTTTACACAATGAGCAGTTGGACCATGTTGTGTGCCTTCGGAAAAACACAAATAATGATCCTAACGTGACTATTATCTGATCTGAGTTCTCTAACAAGGAACAACTTCTCCCATGTATTTTTTTCTACACTAACCTCTGGATTACAGGTGGAGGGCCAACCTGTAATGTACTCCATGCTTGCAGAATCATGTTTTACATGTTGCCTTTCATGTTTGGCCACAGAAAACTCCTTCTTCCCTGGAGAAAGATAAACCTTGCCAAAAAAGCCTAAACCTAATAACTTTCTTCCTTTCCATTTGCTAGACAGTACCATTTTTCGCCCTTCCATGATTTCTGACCACAACATTCCTCAGAGCCTTTGCCTACATATCAGTTTGGATATCAACAAATCATTACCATCTGTTTTATATTTACAAGTGCTTTTTTTTATTTTTCCATTAAGCAAGCCCTGTCATTTTAGAGGTTGTGTACATTGTGCAGGGAATGTGTGTGATTTAGGCCTATTTGGGATCTAATTAAACTAATATTTAGAAGAGGGAAGAAATAGTGCAGTAGTAAATCCACAATTTACATCTGTAAAGCACAGATTTTTCTCCCCACTGTGATTTCAAGTATATTACTAGTACGTTGAATTGGTGAGGTCATGTTGGAGAGATTGCTGCCAGCAAATGATGTTCAACGCTGGTGAAAGAAAATAAAAAATAGTCAGACTATATTTTCAAGAAGCATCTACAATTGCACTGTCTGGTTGTCACTAATGTAAATTGTGGATTTAGGTTAGGATAAAGAAGGGGCCCCCTGTTGGCCTTGAGGAGGATTGTTTAATAAATACAGTGGGACCCCTCGAAGTGAGCTTTTATTAAAATTAGATTTGAGTACGATAATACCATCCAATTTTTGGTGGATTTATATGATTAGTGGATCAATATGAGCATCAGGTTTACATCAGCTGGTTAGGTTACGCTACCAGATTAAGAATGACAGTACACCAAAGGACTTTTGAGGATAATGTAAGATGAAAGCCACTACAGACAAGATTGTTGCATTAAATGTTTATTATGAGTTGATTTTAGGTTGTGTGGTGTGGTACGTAGTGAAGAATAAAGCTAGATCACTCCCACATGCTCTTACACAAACACGCAGAACAATTTCCACGTTCTGCTATAACGTTCAACGACTGATTAAATAACATATCTCTAACCTCATCACCATTAAATGTTGCACTCTGCTGTTTATTATGCACTTCATAAGCTAAAATCTGCCCGTTATATTGCCACACACTCTGTCTTCCCTCCATCTATTGTCTATCTTCCCTCATTCTTTTATTTTCCGTCGCGGGGGGGGGGGGGGGGGGGGGGGGGGGGGGGGGGGGGGGGGGGGGGGGGGGGGGGGGGGGGGGGGGGGGGG